>JAODLM010000772.1:0-82234 GCA_036937905.1 Salvia rosmarinus
CTTGAGCATTGCCACAGCGAAAGATCTTCATCGAATCGATGCCTCAACTGAAAAGTACCCTTTCACTACGTCGGGCGTTGAAACCTCTCCATCCGAATTCTCCTCTCAGATACCCACTTACTACCCACAGTCTCGCCATCCTGGCAGAGGTTCTTTCACATACATCCATACCGTTATGACCATTTCTAAGTCCATACGGTGCTATGATCTTGCATCAATGTCTGTATCGCCGCGTCCACGGGTCGATTATCGCCGCCGCTTCCAGACTAAACCAAGATTCACCCACTAACTAAATCGCTTCTGATGACAACCTCCACCACTTAGATTTCATCGCACAATGGTAACGGTAAAAGAATGTGGTTCTCTATCTTGCACAACTTGTCGGGTAGGTACCACTTGACGGCTTCAGATCTCCAGTGAACCGGACCCACTTCACTTCTTAAAGTATCCGTGTCATCCTCCCACTGCATACATACATCTCGCACCTTGCCTAATCGCGTGGTGGAATACGATATCTTCTAATTCCTCAAGAATGATTTCAACTTTGGATTTGTGGTTTGTCATATAATCCTCTTCTAAGAATCGGGCATTAGTGCTAATAACGACCTTCCGATCCTTAGACCATAGAATAAACCACCTTCGCTCCTCTAAGATAGCCAATAAACAACCTTTGCGCCGGATCTAGCCTCCAACTTGTCGCCTTCTTGTTCAAAGACACGTGCCGGATCGCCCATATCTTTATGTGGTTTAAACCAGCTTCATACCAAACCACAACTCGAAAGCGGGTCTTTTCGACCGACTCGATGGTACTAGATTCAGCAAGTATGCCGCCGCTTCTAAGGCATACCCCGTAATCTAAATAGGCAATGCCGCATAACTCATCATTGATCTAACCATTTCTAAAAGAGTCCTATTTCTTCGCCGACGCACCATTTTGCTATGGCGTGCCCGGTGTAGGCGCCGGGAGGTAATCCCACACCGCACCAAATAGTCCATAAACTCGTTATCGAGGTATTCGCCACCGCGATCAGATCACAGCGACTTGATACTTTTACCAAGCTTCGCTCCACTTCCGCTTTAAACTCTTTCAATTTCTCAAAGCATTCGGACTTATGCGCAAGCAGTATACGGATCCGCACTCGAGTAATCACAATGAAAGTGACAAAATACTGCATTCTCCACGAGCTTGTGTGGACATCGGTCCACATAGGTCGAATGGACTAGCTCCAACACTTTTTCGCTCTATAACCCTTCGCCAGGGTCCGGGTCGACATCTTTCCTTCTATACAGATTCGCAGATCGAACCAGTAATCGTGAGATCACCCAACGCCCATTCTTAGCCGCCTGATCCTATTTAGATTGATGTGACCTAATCTAAGTTGTCGAGAAATATGGTGTCATCTTGCGAAGAAAACTTTCTTTTAAGGTTCGACGTAGATGCAACATAGTTATAGTATTATGTTTTGCGTAAATAGATAAAGCTTAATTATATAAAGTGCCAACACGTATAACTTCGTCATTTCTTATGATAGAAACACCACTATCAAAAATAATGTAATATCCATGAATAAACAATTTCAAATGTAAACAAGGTTCCGCCGAAAATCCGACACATATAAAACGCCTTTAAAACTAAAACTTCTCTCAAAACATAAAGTAACATCTCCGACCGCAACGGCCTTGACTCGCCTGCTGCCCATGGAGATCGTTATCTCGCCATCACTCAGCCTCCTTGTCCACGTGAACCTCGCAGGTGTAACAAACATGATCGTCAAGACCCGTGTCTATTACCCAAGAACGGGTAGAACAAGTCGCTAAACATGTTTCCGCATTAAAGCAAATAGCGCACTGAGCCTCTGAGCATAGGTCACTGCTTCCAATGCCTAGTCTTGCCGACTTCAAGCACTTGCCCTCCTCCTTCGCTTCTTCGAGCCTCCTGGAAGTCATGTTCTTGCTCCTACTACTCCCAAGAGTTCCTCGCTCACCACCTTTGGTGCCCTTTTCTTTTCCATTTTGCAACGGAAAATTTGGGCCCTTAGATGTGCTAGCAAGAGCATGTGCTCTTTTCCCATAACTCCTTCCGCGCCACGAGATCATTAACAACCGACTAAGTGTGTACTGTCTTGCTCATGATCGCATTCACGCGAAAGTTCTCAAAAGACTCAAGGTGTTGAGGATGATATCGACCTTGGCTTCGTCAATACCTCCTCCCAACCAATCAAGACTATCCATGAGACGAGTCATGGAGACATGTTCATGGACCAACTTCCTTCTTCCATCTTACATGCCAAGATTTCTCTCATTGTGTGGAAGTCGATCGTCTCGATCCAACCGCCCAAACTTACCTCGAGACTTGACCATATTTCGCCAAGGCTCACCATCGATCGATGTCGCAATGCAAGCCTTCGATATTGTAGTCATCATATAAGATTTGGCCATATTGTTCGACTTATGCCAAAGTCCGCTGACTCTCGCTCATTAGTCGACGAGTCAAGAAGGCATCGGGTTTAGGAGTAGTGAGAACAAACATGTGTTCTTCAATGATAAGAATATATTCCATGTTTCATTTCCACTGATAAAATTTTGACCGGATAAGGGATTTTGTGCGAGCATATTGATAATCTGTAAGAGACATATCCGAAAAGACAATGTAAACACATAAGCATACGAACGCATTATAATTGTAGAATAACAATATTGTAACCTTTGATAAAACAATATTGATTGAAACCTCCAATCGCCCAAGGAATCCCACATGCAAGCCACGCTGTGGACGCTATACACGAACCCCCACTGCACTAAAATATACCTTTAGTCGCTTAATTTCAATCCATGTCAACTTATCCTTATGACAAATGAAATTAATGATCGACCTTACTAGACCACATCACTATCGCAAGAAGAAGGACTTCATGGAAGTTGTACCGAGGTGATGTCTAAGCAATGACCACAATTTTAACAAATAAATGAATTCTTAGAATTGGCATACCACCGACCATACCGCCCAATTCAAATTTTTGTTATCTCCTTTAAAACTATCTCTAGAGAACTTATGAAAATCGCACACGTAAGCCACACGTGTGATCGCTACACATGAAACTCCCACTTCTCAATAGATTTAAAAGGTTTTATTTAGAAATCTCATCTAACAAACTTATGATAAACAATGCAAGCAAGCCACGCTGCAGGATCGCCACTCACAAAGGCCTCACTTTCAGATAGAGATCTGTACATGGAGGTCTCGACATTTTAATTGAATAATTAATATGTCGGGTTACTTGCTTAGTCTTTGGTTTCAAAAGGTTTGTCCATGCAGATCACGTAATCCTAGCATGCTTTTCTATAGAACTCAACATGTAAAACATGCTCGCAGTAATTCTAAAATATGCTTGAAAACGTGATAAACTTAGCATGCTTACTATGCGCATCCAATCACGAAACATATAATATGTTTGCTCACGTAATATAAACATTGTTCACGTAATATAAACATACATAGCATGCCATCGCATAATTTAAACATCCACTACATTCAATGAACGATAAAATAAAATAAAAACGCTCATCGTGGGCTCACTCGTGGAACCCGCACTTTCCGCCTAATCTATTACATAGAATTTAAAGTACATGATCTTTATAATCTTCAAAACGGCCTTGCGCATGCTCGGGCACGGACCGGATTTGTCAAACCGATACCGCCAACAAATCGGTCCGGGCCGGAAAATCGGTCTGGTCGTCGGGCCGGATCGCTAACTGGCCGGGTCATGCACGCTAGGGCATGCCCATGCGCGCGCCAGCCGCGCCGCCGCCGAAGTCGCCTTTGCGTCGACTCGCGATCATGAGCCCGCCGCCAAGCGCCGGGATCTCGCGAACAAACCCCGCCTGCCGCCCGCCTGCCAAGCGCCGCCACCTAGCGACCGCGGCGCGGTCGTGACCGCGACGAAGCGCCGCCGAGCGCTGACGCTGGCCGCCAGCGGTGGCGAGGCTTCACGACGAAGCGCGCCGCACCCCGGCCATCGAGCCGTGTCGCCGCTGCCGCCACCTACCGAGGCCGACCTACCATCCGCGAGCCGCCGAGGATGACTCGCCGAGGTCGCCCCCGCTACCGAGGACGAACCGCCGAGGTCGCCTGCCACGCCGAGGACGACCGCCGAGGTCGCCGGTGCCGCCGAGGACGATCTCGCCGAGGTCGCCGGGCGCCGCCGAGGACGCACCGCCGAGGTCGCCCGGCACGCGTCACTCGCAACCGCGAAGCCGCCGTGAGGCGCCGGGATCTCACGCGAACGCTGCCGCCTGCCGACTCGCCGGCGCTGTTGCGAAGCCGCCTTGCGGTCGAGTCATGAACGCGTGCTCGCCGCGAAGAGCAGCTCGTCGCGCAGACGTCCGTGAGCGCCATGCACGCTTAGCGTGCCGCCGCCACACGCCGCGGCGACCCTGCCACGCCGCCTCATCTCGACCGCTGCTTTCGCTCTTCTTTACGTATAAGATTACGTAAAACAAATCTAATCTAACCACGGATTTCTCATGGTGAAAACAAAACCGACAAAATAAAACGAGCCACGATGAACGATGATTCAACAATTAATTAATCGCGACGTTATAATCAAACGTGAATTAATCCAATGAGCCAAGATATCGATCCCAAGCTCGATACCAATTGTAGGGAAATCTTAGTTTAACCCGCTCCCGAGGATCTATCTCGATGTTTAATTCACCATACATTGATTATATTCCTAGCATGCACCTATATAATTAATCGCAACACGTAGGGTTTTCTCGTGTTTACTTTTAAATGCTTGGGATGAACAGATGAACGGATCGAGACTCGTGCTTTGATCTTCCGGATCGTATCCTGCCGCCCAATCTCCAACGCCGAGCGAGGACGATCTATGGAGAATACTACAAGAAATCACCCTCAAAACCCTAGCTATTTTCGAGAATCTCACTCTTGAGGCTCACGAAAATTCTGTGTATAATAATGAGGATTAGCCTTGATCTTATCTCTTACCTTATATTTATAATGCATTACCATAATCCCATTAGGAAAGGATCCATGCATATCCCATAAATATAATAATATCCTTATGGATAAAGAGGATCAAATCCTTACCATACTAGGTTGAGGGGCGCCGATTTCATTAGCAGTTACGGGCCTGGATGGGCCAGCCCAGGGATCAAATGCAAGGAATAAAGATGGGCCTCAAATAAATTAATTATCTTATGTTCAGCCCAGAACATAAATTAATTTATAAACATTTATTCATGCCACTAGAGAATAAATGCTGACTTACCCCTTTATTACCGAAGGTGAGTCGGGCTTGCACTTAGACATTACGAATCCCCGTATTTAAGATATCGAACGTCCATTAATTATTTATAGATTCTCGATCGCTTAAAATAATTAATATCTTTAATTCCTTAAGTAGTACCACTCAACCTTATTATTGTACTTGAGCTAACTCAACTCGCAGGTTTAGTACAATAAACCTTTGAGCTCCTTAAGGGGACGCCATCATCCTAAACGGATACGTGACTGATATAGATAACTAGCATGACATACAAGCACCGCTACCACCCAAGACGCGAGAATATTAGGTTAGAATATATAACCTCACCCATAACAAGTCAAAGTGATGGTCAAGAAGTCATACTCACCTAATACCTTATTGCGGTTTAGATCATCGAAGTCACCGAGATCTTGGTTCTTCACGACGGTCGATAGAAGAACACATCTCACCGTGATCCATCAATACGACAGACGCATCAAAGATAGACAAGCAACCAAGTCAAGTCACTTCTTATCTATACAGAGCCTATACCGACAACTCTTCCTCAAGTTGTCTCACCGTGAAACTTTTTATATCTCATTAAGCTCGACCAATCATACACTTCGTGATCTTCTACACACCGTATGATCTAACTTATATATGAGACAAGGACACAAATATATGCAATCAAGTATTCAATTCACATAGGAGATTGTAATAGTGGTAACAGGAAACATTGTATACAAGCTCAACCATACTGCTTTCAGTATACAAATCCAACATGATCCTCATAGAGTGGTGGAGGTGGTTGGTCCCAGCAAGGATCATAGGCATGCTGCACATAGCCCAACGGATATTCCTCAGAATAGTCGAATTGGGCTCCTTCTTCGCAAGAAGAATATGCCCAATACGACGAACTCTCCTCCCCAACCGGTCGACTATATTCGCATCGCTGATAACCCCGCATTAATGCACACCAACAACAAAACAACATCACACGCACTGTGGGGAGAAAATAACCAAATGTAATCTAAAAGAAACACAAAACAAACAACACAAACAATACGCCTAAAGTTTTCCCCGGCAACGGCACCAAAATTGATCGAGCTAAAAACACAGTCAAATTCACTCGCAATCGAACGAGGTAATCGTAGCGTGATAATTTAACCCAAGTCGTCTCTCAAGGAAAACTTAACAGGGCGATTGTTCTTGTCATTCACATAAAGCGATTAAATCCTAAACATCCTAACACCAACGGGGGTTGAAACATACGGGAAAAGAAAACGAGAATTAAACAGCAAACCTAAGCTAGGGTTTGTCAATCCCAAGCTAAACTAATAAAGCGTTAAATCTAAACCAGGGGTTGTCAATCCCTAGTTGAACTATGAAAACGATAAATCAATGCGGTAAATAAAAACATATGCAATCATATTATTCATAGGGTTTGTCAATCCCTAATCTAAATCTAATTGCAAATAAAAACATAATCATCAATCCATCTCCAAGAACAGGAATTAAACAAAAGCAGGAAATCATATATCGAATTGAATCCAACAATAATCATAAAGCAAGAAATCAAGAAACAATAATATGAATCAAAAGAGTGAAAACCAATAGCAATAATCGATAAATCCAACATATGAATTCGTAAACAAACATAATAATCAAGAAACCGAAAGCATGAATTAAAGCTAAGATTTATCCGTGTTGTTGCCGCACGAAAAGCTCAAGAACAAAGGTGAAGTACAGGCGTCGCGCCAAAAGAGAAAATAAGAATCGAACCGAGACCCCTTTGACCTAGCACGCGATATTTATATTTAGTGAAAGTGAGCGCCAGTTTGGAATGAGCGCCGGCTCAAAATGCATTCTGTATTAGAGGTGAACGCCGGCTGGGGGTGAGCGCCGGCTGAGGAAGTATTCTGCCTCACAAATGAGCGCTCTCTCAAGGTGAACGCGCGCTGAAAATTCGGTTGAACGCGCACTAAAATTCACTGACGAGGGAGCCGCGCCAGCCGACCTGGAGGTGCCGAGGCGCTACCGGGGATGCCGTGCTGGAGGTGGATACGGGCACGAGGCATTGCGGTGGTCGAGCGGGCGCTGGGTTTCCAGCGCCGGACGAGGAGGCGAGCTAGAGCGAAAAACGTGCACGGAAGCATGGCGCTGGGCGGGTGCTGGGTTTCCAACGCCGGACGGGGCACGGGGCGCGAGGCGAGCGGGCGCTCGCACGAAGCGAGCGCTGGGTAGAAGCGCGGCGAGCGGGCATCGCTTCGCGGGCGCGGACGAGACACGCGGAGGGCGCTGGCTTCATGCGCCGGACGGAGGCGACGCTGGCGCGCGCGCGGCGGGCGCCGTGTCGAACGTGCGCGATGCACGCGCGCTTGAGCGAAGCGCCACTCGAGCGCGCGAGCAAGATTACGAACGCGCCGGAGTGAGCGCCGCTGGGTTGACGAGTGACGGACGTGCGGGACGAGGTGTGCGGACGACGGGCGCGGGCGTGGCGCTCGTGCACGCACGCGCGCGACTTCGACGTTGGCTCGCTCTCTCGCGTCCGATCTCCGACCGCGATCGCTTGCGCCTATGAACTCCTATCGAAATGATCTTCAATATATCTGATCCGGCATATCCAATTCATCCTATTTTAATGCCATTTTTCTACAAAACATCGAAACAACGAAGTAAGTCCGAATCGATAAATACTAATCAAAACGACGGCATAAATAGGACAAACCATAGAAAATGACACGTAAAACAAAACCAAGAATCAACACAAATTCATACCAAACAAGCGCTGGGGTGCTGAGATGACGGGTGTTGGCATTGGGCAGACGCTCGGTGATGCGGAGCAATGAACGGGCACTCAAGCAAGTGAGAGGGCGCTCAAGCAAGTGGAGGGCACTCAAGCAAGGTAAGAGGGCGCTCAAGAAAGGTGATCCGCGCTCATCCATGATCGACGCTCGGTGTGCTGAATGCGCGAGGAGGTTCGGGCGAGCGTGGGGCGTAAGCGGGTGCGCGGAGCGCATATGCGCGACTTTGAAGAAATATTCCGTTCTCCATCGTCCGAACTCCGAATTGCAATCCGTTTGTGCCTACGGACTCCTATCGAGATGATTTTTAATATAATTCAGATCTTGGAAAATTAATTTTGGCCTATTTAATGCCGTGTTTTCTATAAAACATCAAAACAAACCAAATAAGATTGAACCGATAAATACTAATCAAAATAACGACATAAATAGGACAAACCACCTGTAACGACATGCATAAGAATGCCAAGAATAAGCACAATATCATACTAAACAACTCCCCCACACTTATCCATTTGCTTGTCCTCAAGCAAAGTCTAGTATAATAAGAATAGAAAAATAACTCATGCAACTTCACTCTTAATCCAATCAATCAAACCCCTTTTTGTTTTTCCCCAAAACTTGGTGAATAAATATTCAAAGTTAATGTGAAACAAATCTAAGATTGTGAGGGATGTCAAATAAACAAGAGGTGATTTTTGCTAAGACCCAACTCTCCGCTATGGGTGAATTAACTAAAGTGGTCACCTTTGGCAACAAGTTCCTTTTGATGAAATAAAGAAAGTTTTAACAGATTTTGGAATAATGTTCGAAAGGTGAATTCTCGATGAACTCGAGTCTCCTATCATGGTTTTCCATGCCTATTTCTCTATTGACAAGAGAGAGGGGCAGAATGCTATTCTCCATTTCAACAATCTCAACAAATTATTGGAGTTTTCATTCTCCTTCTTTTTTTTTTTTTTTTTTTTTTTCAATTGGAAACAAGTATATAGATAACCACACTGTTAACAATACCCCTAGCATTAGTCGGAAAAATCATGTCAATAACCCCAAATTTAAGATCAATCCACACAATCTCATCAATTCACATTGCACTTCAATCATATATCACCAAGAGAAACGGAATTACATCAATGTTTGATCAATACCACAAAGTTCAGTTGCACAAATCAAAATCTTGACTTACTCGCATAGACAAAAACTTGATTCCAAGAGTTCAAAATAATCACAAACGTACATCACCAATCATGAAAAAAGACACGACACGACACAAAACCAAATACTTCTCCCCCCTCCACACTAACAACATTAATAAAAAAAAAGAGGAGACTTCACTGATAATAGATGGCAGAAAGAGGGCTGGAATGTGAGCATGCGCTGCAGAGCTGGAGTATCACGGCTTCACCTCAATTCTTACGACAATACTAAAACTTTTCATCCCACTTCTGAACAAAATAAACACAGAGACAGACAGATAGATCAAAGAGATCAAAGAACCAAGCAAAAAGAGATAAAAAAGAAAAAAACAACTAAATCCGTGGGTAAACTCCCACATAGTACTCAGTTTAACGTCGTGAGCATAACTTTATCTAGTCAGAGACAGATAGGATCAATGAGCAATGTGTTCTCCGCTTCTTTCAGACCTTTACGATCAAAGTAAGGCTTCACACCGTCCGCTCACAAGAATTGATCTGTTGGTATTAGATCGCAAGCAAACCGCCTGTAAGGAAACACCTTCTCAATGATGTAAGGACCACTCCACCTGGAGTTGAGCTTCTCGGGGAAAAGTTTGAAATGAGATTGTAGAAGTAAAACCTTTATTCCCGGCTTTAAATCCTTACGAACTATCTGTCGATTATGAATCCGTTTCACTTTATCCTTGTAAAAATAGGCATTCTCATCCTGCAATAATACATTCTTGGTCAAAGGATCAATAGTATCTATGAAGCACGATCATCAATTAAATTAGCAGAGGGAAACATCACACTATCACGTACAGAGAAAGACACATGTTCACCATGTGTAGTCATTTTTAATGTGCCACTCTTAACGTCTATAAGTGTGTTGGTTGTGGCCATGAATGACCTTCCCAATAACAGTGTGTGTTCCTCCATATCTTCCCTAACATCACCAATATCCAACACAACGAAGTCAACAGGAACTATCAACCCACCCACCTTAACTAATATATCCTCAATAATACCCTTGGGATATCTCACGGACCTATCAGCTAACTATAGACACATCCGAGTGGGTTTAAGTTCGCCTAATTCTAATTGTTTGAAAATTGAATAAGGCATAAGATTAATCCCGCCCCCCAAATCAAGCATGCCAGAAGCTTCCTTACCTTTACCCAAAGCAATTTTAATAATAAAACTACCTGGATCCCGGAGCTTGGGAGACAACTGGTGTTGTAGGATGGATTAGCTACTCCAGAGACCACGACTTTCTCGTACTCTCCAAACCTTCTCTTCTTGGAGACTAGCTCTTTGAAGAACTTGACGTAGGCCGGCATATTTCTGATCACGTCTAATAGAGGCAAATTAACATAAACTTTGGACAGGAGGTTGTAGAACTCAATGAATCATCGGTCCTGCTTCTTGTTCTTCAACCGATGTGTGAAGAGTATCGGTGGAATGTAAGGATTTGCTGCCTTATACAGTCTGACCTCAGTCTCTTTCTTCTTTTCCACCTCCTACGACTGCAGTTGCTTGCCTGATATCTCTCTCACCTTAGCCTCAACAATCCAGCCACTCCTTAGAACAGCGACCGCATGAGCCCGATGGTGTTGGCTCGAAGTTTCCCCATCGCACCTGCCGCAAAGAACTCATTAAGCTTGCTAGCAATCTGTCCCATTTCCGCCTCTAAACGCTTAATTGTTGAGTCTTGAGCATCCATTCTTTGGGCGAACGTATTCTCCCAAGATGGCCTCTGAGGTGGTGGTGGAGGTGTTCCCGATACCACTGTTCATGGCCGCCGCTTGTGATAGTGCCTCTGCTTTGCTGAAACTAGGTCAGAATGAGCCAAACTATTCGTGAGCTATTCGGAGCTCGATTCGATAAAAGTTCGTTCGAGTTTGTTTAGTGAAGCTCGTTAGCTAAACAAACCAAGCTTGAGCATTGTAGTATTCGGCTCGTTAACTCGTGAACAAGTTTGTTAACGGATTTAGCTAAAAAATATAAAATTATTAACTAGATACAATTATTTTCTTTCTATAATTAGTAATTATTTTGTTAAACCTCTTAACTACTTTTATTTTTTATAAGAAATTAATAAATATTTGGATAAAATAATTTATTTTTAAAATAAAATAATTAATATTCTAAACATATATCTAAATTTGGAAAGTTATTTTGGGTTCGACTAAAGCTCGAATAAGCTCGTGAGCTCGAAATATTTGATAAATAAAATTTGAGACTCGGCTCGATACTAAACAAACCAAGCTTGAGCACGATGGTGTTTGGCTCGGCTCGGCTCGGTTCGATTACATCCCTAGCTAAAACTGCTGCTGCTGTGGAGGTCTTGGGTATGGCGCATTCTGATTTGAACTCTGCCCTTAGTTCTGATTCCTCCATCCCACATTAAACTATTGATGATTAGGCTCGAACTGATGTCGGGGTTGAAATCCCTGCATAGCATAAGCTTCGGCTTCGCCTTCGAAGGTTGATCTCCCATCCTGGGGTACGTATCAACATTATGCCTAGGTTCATTGTAGATTCCACAAGGTTCCATGAATTCCTTGTGCTGGACTGGTGGATCTGGCTTCCTCATCTTAAGGTCTTGCACCTCCCTCATTAGCTCAACCACTTGCTTATTAATGTCGAAAGAATGAGTGATGGCATGTGCTTTGGCTCTTCCACCTCGACTAGATTTCTGCTGTGAAATAGCAGCCATAGCCTCAAAAATCTCAACAATATCTGCTGCCTTCAAGAACCAATATCTCCACCTGCAGCATTGTCCACCATGTACTGAAAACTCTGCATTAACCCGTCATAGAAAAACTGTTAAAATATCTCATCTGGCAAGGCATGGTGAGGGCACTTCTGCAATTAGTCCCTGAACAGTTCACAAGCTTCATGGAATGGCTCATCTGACATCTAATTAAAGGTCATGATCTGTGACCTCAACTCCCGACTCTTCTTATTTAGGTAGTATTTAGTCATAAACTTGTCTACCACAACATTCTAGTTCAGCAGAGAGTTGGTGGGAGTGCCAGAAACCAAGACTTTCCCCATCCTTCAGGATATACGGGAAACAACGCATCTTAAGTTGATCTTCATTTAGTCCTCCCAGCGGGAAGGATTGCAGCACCGAACAAAATTCCCTGATGAAACCCAAAGCCTCCTCACTAGCAAGCCCATGAAAAGTAGGCATGAGTGAGAAATGATTCGGCTTAAGCTCATAATCACGAGCTGCTGGTCCAAGAACAATAGAGAGGTAGCAGCTCCAATCACTGGTCTATAGAAATTACGCAGAGCTCGTGCATTTTCACACATCTCTCTTAGCGGGGTGTATTCTCAAAAGAAGGATTATCTTATTATCAACTATGACTGTTCACCAATCACAGAAGTGGCACAATACTCTTCCAGTTTCGGGAGAAGTGATCTTTTAAACTTTCTAACGTTGTCCAACGGGGTAGCAAGCGGTCTATTGAGACTGCGGTGACCTAACATACATAGCACTCAAACAAAACAAATCACACGCAACTGGAGAAAAATAAAAAGGAACAAAAAGAAATACAGAAAAATAATCAACACAAACAATACGCCTAAATTTTTCCCAGGCAACGGCACCAAAAATTTGTTTCAACTAAAAACACTCTTTTAATTGACTCATAATCGAATGAGGTAATCATAGAGTGAAAGTTAACCCAAGTTGTCTCTCAAGGAAAACTTAACAGGGCTTATTGTTCGTGTCACACACAAAAAGCGGTAAATCCGAAACACTCTAATACCAAAGGGGGTTTTGGAATAAACATGAATTGAAAAGCGGAAAAGTAAATTTAAGTAAAAGCAAACCTAGCTAGGGGTTGTCAATCCCTAGTTGATACCTAAAGAAATCACGAATACGGGTAGCTAAAAGCGTCAAGCAAAACTAAACTAAATTCATCAAACAGAAAGCAATAAATACGATGGAGAAAGATTCAACATAATAATACATTTCAATATCAAAGTTCGTAAAGCGCAAATGGTAGAAAGCAAAGGAAAAGAAATATAATACCAATAAGAAAAGCAATAGTCTAAAACCAATTCTGAATCTGAATCCAACCGAGCTAACAATCTATGGTGCAAAATTGAAAGGAACGAATGAAAGAAAATGAGAAGAAAATAAATGAGAAAAGGAAAGTAATCTATCTCTCGTCTCTCGTGTCTCTGTCTCCAAACTGGAATCTGATTCTGGAAAATAAAACTAACCACGGAAGTAAAACGGGCTCTCACCCTAACTTAGCATGCGCGGCATTTTATATAACACGAATGAGTGAGCGCCGGTTGCACGCTGAGGGAGCACGATATGGAGCATAAAATATAGGTGAACGTAGGTTGAGGGTGAGCGCTCAATGCTTGGGTGTTTCTGTATTAGAGATGAGCACCGGTTGGAGACGAGCGCTCGCTGCGCGGGTGTCTCTGTCTCAGAGATGAGCACCGGGTCGAGTTGAGCGAGCGCGCTGGAGAGAACATGGAGAGAGAGGACGCTTGACGCGAGCGATGAATGAACGGGCGCTCGATGCATGCTGGGAGTGAGTGGGCACTCGCGTGAGAAGGGCACTGGGGTGCTGAGACGACGGGTGTTGGCATTGGGCGAATGTTCGGTGATGCGGAGGAATGAGCGAGCACTCAAGCAAGTGAGATGGCACTCAAGCAAGTGAGCACTCAAGAAAGGTGAGAGGGCGCTCAAGCAAGGTGAGTCGGTGCTCATCCATGAGCCGGCGCTCGATACGCTGAACGCGCGAGGAGGTGCGGGCTAGCGCGGGGCGTGAGAGGGCTCGCGGAGTGCACATGCGCTACTTTGAAGAAATGTTCCGTTCTCCATCGTCCGAACACCGAATGGAAATCCGTTTGCGCCTACGGACTCCTATCGAGATGCTCTTCAATATAATTCAAAACTTGGAAAATCCATTTCGTCCTATTTAATGCCTTTTTTCTACAAAACATCGAAACAAACCAAATAAGTCTGAACCGATAAATACCAATCAAAACAACGGCATAAATAGGACAAACCACTGGAAACGACATGCATAAGAATACCAAGAATAAGCACAAAATCATACTAAACACTCGTTACTGAGGTATTCGATATCGCGATCAGACCGCAGTGACTTGATACTCTTACCTAGCTTCGTTTCCACTTCCGCCTTAAATTCTTTGAATTTCTCAAAGCATTCATACTTGCGGTGAAGCAGGTATACGTATCCATACCTTGAGTAATCTTCAATGAAAGTGATAAAATACTCGTACCCTCCACGAGCTTGTGTGGACATTGGTTCACATAGGTCAGAATGAACTAGTTCCAACATTTCTTTAGCTTTATACCCCTTTGTCTTGAAGGGTTTGGTCGACATCTTTCCCTCTATATAGAATTCGGAGATCGAGAATGGAGAATCGTGATATCACCCAACGCCCATTCTAGCCGCCTTGATCCTATTTAGATTGAGGTGACCTAATCTAGGATGCCAAAGATATGTGGTGTCATCTAGCGAATAAAACTTTCTCTTCTTATGGTTTGATGTAGATGCAACATAATTATAGGTATTATGCTTGGTAGAATTAGTATAAAGTGAATTATATAAAGTGCCACCACAGATAACTTCGTCATTTCTTATGATAGAAATACCACTATAAAAAACAATAGAATATCCATGAATAAATAGGAAAATCTTATTTTAACCCTCTCTCGAGGATCTATCTTGAATATTTAATTCATCATACATTGATTATATACCTAGCATGCACCTATATAATTAATTGCAACATGTTGGTGTTTTCTCGTGTTTATCGTGAATTTTTTGGATAGAAGTAGGATCAAGACTCGTGCTTTGATCTACTGAAATGTATCCCGTTTGCCAAAACTCCAATGTTGAGTGAGAACAATCTATGGAGAATACTGCAAAAAAACGCCTTCTTCCTCACACTAGAAAATTTCAAAAATCACAATGATAAGAATAGTAATTTTTGAAAATCACTTAGCTTAGGATTACCTTTGATTTTCTCTCACCTTGTATTTATAATGCAACCCTAAAATCCTAATAAGATAGTATCTCTGCGTATATAATAAATACAATCTTATCTTTAAAGATGCACCATATCAAGAATAATATCATTTGATATCTAATGATATCATATATAATCTATCTAGATATAGAAGAATCAGAATAGAGCCCAGTGGGATTCTGCTAGGTGAGGGGCGAAATTATCCAACAATGCAGGCCTTGATGGGCTAGTCCAGGGATCAAATGCAAGGAATAAAGATGGGTCTCAAATGAATTAATTATCTTATGTTCAGCCCAGAACATAAATTAATTCATAAACATTCATTCATGCCACTAGAGAATAAATGATAACTTACCCTTTTATTACTGAAGTTGAGTTGGGCTTTCACTTACACTTCACAAATCCCCGTATTTAAGATATTGCACGTCGATTAATTATTTATAGCGTTCTGACTACTTAAAATAATTAATCTCTTTAATTCCTTAAGTAGTACCACTCAACCTTATTATTGTACTTGAGCTAAACTCACCCTGCAAGGTTTAATACAATAAACCTTTTGAACTCCTTAAGGGGATGTCATCATCTTAAACGGATACGTAGACTCGATACAGGTAACTAGCATGACATACAAGCACTGCCACCACCAAAAATACGGAGAATATTGGGTTATCTCATGTACATAATCAGTCAAAGTGATGGTCAGCAACTCATACTCACCTAAAACCATATCAAGGTTTAGATCAACTTAAAATCATCGAGATCTAGGTTCTTCACGATGGTCAGATAGAAAAACTCATCTCACTGTGATCCATCAATACGTTAGAGACGTACCAGTATAGACAAGCAACCAAGTCAAGTCACTTATGATCTATGTTGCAGCCTATACCGACAACTCGTCCTCAATTTGTCTCAACTGTAATCCTTTTTTTATTTCGTTAAGCTTAACCAACCATACAGACTTCTGTGATCTTCTACACACTGTATGATCTAACTTATATATGTGATAAAGAGACATACATATGCAATCGAGTAAACAATTCAGATAGGAGATTGTAATAGTGGTAACAGAAAACATTGTATACAAGCTCAACCAATCTACTTCCAATATAAAAATCCAACAGTAGCTTACCATACGGACGTTGGTGCAATGCTTTGACCTTTTGACATGCTAAACAACGCTCAACAAAAGACGTTATCTCTTGCTTCATTCCTACCCATACGAATTTCTGCTTAAGATGTTGATATATTTTTGTGCTTCATGGTGTGCGATATAGGGTGTGTTATGAGCTTTACTCATAATTTCACTCTTCACTTCTTTATCACTGGGTACACAGATTCTATTTCTAAACATGATGGTGTTATGTCCAGCTTCATGGTACTATACCAGCTCTTAAATTTCGATATTTACTTGTAATTTCTCCAACTATTCGTCCTATCAATGTGCTTTCACGATCCTCGTCCTCAGGTCAGGGGTAACAACAAGGGTTGATATAATTTCTTTCGTGGTTTCAAGTGGTAACACCACTTCTACCATCAGCCTTTCAAATTCCTTTACTAATTCTTCTTTCTGAGTTGGTCCCGAAGGTTCCCAACTACGCTCATACCCTATCTATGTCATTCAGTAATGGAAAGTAGGCCTCCTCCCCAATACCATGGCCGACCTACATTTGCAAGCTCACAGCCACAAACCTGTGAACAAGACATAACATTTTCCCACCGTAGATAGTAAAATTGTCATCATACCCACAACGTGGTAAATCATTCATTTTCAACATATTCATAATGTGGTGATTTAACATTCTCACAATAGTAATAAGTTCAAAGCATAGCATTAACTTTGCTAAAAAATAATTTGAAAGGCATTACCCACCTGACGACGTTTAATCCAAAATGTTTGTTTCTTCGTCCTTTACTTCTCGACTTCCTTTGCTTGGTCCTTGTAAAATAAGATTATTATTGAATTTAGTAACCTTCCTTATTCATTTAACTACTTATTAATAGTTTACCGATTAAAATTTCAAAACGTCTTACTATTAATCGATTAAAATTTCAAAACGTCTTATTAATAAACAAATTCTACAGAAATTTCGGTAGAGTAACGTTTATAATATGAATCATCAAAATCAATCAAAATTCATCCAAATTCATCCCAAACTCCCCAAATCATCACCATATACTTAAATATACATTTAGGAATTTAAAACAAATTCAAATTCGTTCACTAATATTATAATCACTTAATGCCCTTCAACCACATTTATAGAAAATTTCAAGAACTCTACAATCTAAAATTCATTTAGTATTAAACAATTCACATTTATACTTATTCATCATTAATGATCATCAATCCATGGTCACTTCAATTCTCAACCAATTCATCACATAAAATCATAACTTTACACTGAACTTTAATTTTTCATCTTTTAATATATATGTTCAATAATTCCCATAAATTCAACTTAAGCATTATTTTTTATCATAGATCTCAAAAATCATATCAAATACATCAAATAAAATCAAGAAATCAAAGTTCAAACCTTCCCCTTCATTTTCGAAAATTAGGGCATTATTCATATACATGGATTAAATTCTTATAAATTCACATTATGCATTATTTATATCCTAAAGTTTAAATATCATGTCAATTTGATCAAATAAAATCAAAAACCCTAGGTTCTTATCACTCCTTATTTTCAAAAATTTTGGAAAATTTAGCAAGCATGGTTTAATTTTTATTTCTTTGATCATATAATGTTTATTCCTATTCCTAAGCATGTATTTAAACTTAATTTGACTAAAGCACTCATATTCTTCACATACCAAAATTTAGGGTTCATGATCAAAACTTTAATTCACCAACTTTAGGAAATGAATGAATTAAATCCATAGAACATGTTATTTATACATAATAAGCATAATTAAATCAATAAACATAACAAAAATTAAACAAATCAACCTTAAATTGATCCCATAATTTTCGAAAATCCTAGGTATCTAAAACATCATATTCTTCAATTTAAATCATAAGAACTTTGCTTAAATAAAGTAATTACCTTACTTGAAGTAATTTCTCCACCAATTTTCCACTTAAATATGGATTTAAAAGTGAAAAATAAAATTTGTGTGTGTGAGTGCCGAAATGTAGGAGAAAATGGGAGGTTGAAGATGATATATAATATGTATCATATCATATTTCTAGATTGTTTATGTATATTTAATGTACATTTAGTATTCATTTTATCATAATTAGACACAAATTTCAAAAAATTTATAATTGCACCTCTAAATTTACTAAAGTTATACCTGAGTATATTTTAATAGATTAAATAAATGTTTCTCATTATTATAAATATCCAAAACAATTATCTCCAAAATATGGGAATTAAATTCATTTAGATATAAGTATAAATAAATTGCTTTCATATGTTAAAATTTAAATAATTATACTTAATTCCTAAATTTCAAAAATTATGCCCAATAATTCTTTTATCACTAAATATTAATAAAATAAATTTATTCAAGACATTTAATAACTTAAATAATATTTCATCTCATTTTAGAAGAAAATTTTCATACAAACATAATTAATGCATTTCTCAGCAAACTTTTTCAATTAAATAACATTTTTCATTCAAACACACAATAATAATCACATCTCACACATTTTATCATAATAAAACTCATTTCTAAACAATCTCTACATTTTCTAATCTCCATTCCTTCAATTAAGAATTTATCAAATTCCTATCGATTAATAACCCCTTATGCACTTCTTTATAAATTTTTAAGAAATAAATACTTTCTAAGCCCTTAATTATCCTTAATTAGGGTCTAAATAAGACTTAAAGATTTTCGGGTTACTACAGGTCCATTGAAATTAAATCCCCTTCTGAAGGAATTTAGTCATCGATCTTAAAATTTTGGAGAATCCTCCTATAAACCTTCGATAGTATCCGGCTAGACCCAAGAAACTTTGAATTTCATTCTGTGTAGTTGGCGTTTCCACTCACGTACTATTTGCACTTTCACGGGGTCGACTTTAATTCCATCCGTCGTGACTATGTATCCAAGGAAATTCACTTCCTTCAACCAGAATTCGCATTTGCTAAACTTAGCATACAATTTCTCTGCTCTCAACATTCCTAGAATGGTTCTTAAATGCGTTTTGTGCTTCTTCTCACTCTTTGAGTATATGAGAATATCATCGATAAAAATCAAGATAAACTTATTGAGATAATCGTGGAAAAAAGCATTCATCAAGTCTATAAACACAGTTGGTGCATTCGCCAGGCCAAATGGCATTGCTACAAACTCATAGTGACCATACCCATCCGAAAAAGTAGTTTTAGCTATGTCATCTTATCAAATCTTCAATTGATGATAACCCAACTGATCGAGCTAAAAACACACTCAAATTCACACGCAATCGTACGAGGTAATCGTAGCGTGGTAAGTTAACACGAGTCGTCTCTCAAGAAAACCTTAATGAGGCGATTGTTCATGTCATACACAGAAAGCGATTAAAACCTAAACATTCTAAAGCCAACAAGGGTTTGGAACATGCAGGAATGAAATACGAGAAATTAAAACAGCGATCCTAAGCTAGGGTTGTCAATCCCGAGCTAAACTATTAAAGCGATAAATCTAAACTAGGGTTGTCAATCCCTAGTTGAACTATGAAAGCAATAAATCAAAGCAAAGAATAAAAGCAATAGCAATTTATTATTCATGTGGTTTGCCAATCCCTAATCTAAATCAAATTGCACATAAAACAAAATCAACAATCATCTAACAAGAACATGAAATAAATCGAAGCATGATAAATTAAAGGTATGAACACAATCCATTGTCACTATGGAATCGAATTCAATAAAGATCATCACAACAATAATATCAGAAATTGATTCAAAGAATAATTCCAAAGGTAAAGCGAATAATCGATTTAAATGAATTCAACACGGATCCAAAGCAAATAATCAAAAGAAACAAAAGTAAGAATTAATATTCTAAAAATCTGTATCTATTGTTGCCTGGAAATTAAGCTCCGGAAGAAATTGAAGAATAAAATGACGCCGCGGTCAGGAACCGAGAACCTAAGAAAAATCGGAAATGAAGAACGAGACCGAGGCTGAATGACCTAATCGCGAATATATATATTAAATAAAAGTGAGCGCCGGTTCTGACTGAGCGCTCGCTTGGAAAACGTTCTGCCTTCAACTTGAGCGCCGGCTGGGGTTGAGCGCCGGCTGAGGAAGATGTGAGCGCCGGTTTGTTCCCAACGCCGGAGTGGAGTTGGGGTTGGCGCTGCGGAAGATCGCGCTACCGGGCACGGCGGGGCGAGCATCGGTTGGCTGCTGAGCGCGGCCAGTTGCGCGCTGAATCATGCGGCGCTGGGCGCTGGCATCGGCTAGGAGCAGGCGTCGGGCAGAGCAATGGCGCTGGGTTCCGCCGGGTGAAGAGGCCGGGCGAGGGTGAAAACAAGCGGCGCTGGAGGAAGTTAAGCGCCGAGGTCAAACGCGCCGAAGCGGAGGCGAGGCGACGGCGATGGCGTGAGCGCTGGCGAAGCGCTGAGCGCCGGCTGGAATGAGCGCGTCGAATTGTTGAACGCGCTGGATCCCAGCGCTTTGCTGGGGTGTCGAGCGGGCGTTGGGGTGCGCGGTGTGCTGCGTGGTGTCCGGGCGTTCGTGTTTCGAGCGCCGGCGCGAAGTTCGATGTTTCGCCCCGTTCTCTTGCGTCCGATCTCCGATTTTCGATCCGCTTTCGCCTATGAACTCCTGTCGAGATGCTCTTCAATTATATCTGATCCTTTGTAGATCCAATTCATCCTATTTTCTGCCGCTTTCCTACAAAACATCGAGACGAACGAAGTAAGTCCGAATCGATAAATATTAATCGAACCAACGGCATAAATAGGACAAACCATAGAAAATGACACGTAAAAAAATACCAAGAATCATCACAAAATCATGCTAAACAACTCCCCCACACTTATCTATTTGCTTGTCCTCAAGCAAAGTCTATACTAATAAGAGTCGAAAGATAACTAAGGTGCAACTTAACCCTTATTCTAATCAATCAAACCTTATTGCATTTCCACACTGGTGTTTACGAATTCAAAGATAATGCGAAATAAATCAAGAACGGCAATTGACTTCCAATAAATAAAAGGTAATCTCTCGCTCGCATCCAACTCTCCGTTAGGGGTGAACTAACTAATGTGGTCACCTTTAGCAACAAGTTTCTTTTATAAAGCACAAAGAGTGTTTTAACAGATTTTGGAACAATATTCGAAAGGTGAACTCTCGATGAACTCGAGTCTCCTAACGTGGTTTCCTATGTCCATTTCTCAATTTACGAGAAAGAGGGACATAATCTCATCCTCCATTTCAACAATCTCAACAAAATAACGGAGCTTTCATTCTCCTCATTTTCTTCTTCTTTTCACATTTTTTTTTTATGTATAAAATGAAACAAGTATATAAATTGGATTCAGTATAATCGAAAGCGCTTTAGTCGAGCTTGTATACTATGTTTCTCGTTACCACTATTACAATCTCCTATCTTAATTGAATACTTGATTGCATATATCCGTGTCCCCTTATCTCATATATAAGTTAGATCATACAAGGTGTAGAAGATCACGTAAGTCCGTATGATTGGTCAAGCTTAATGATATATAAAAGTTTCACATTTGAGACAACTTGAGGACGAGTTGTCGGTATAGGTCATGTGATAGATAAGAAGTGACTTGACTTGGTTACTTGTCTATGCCGGTACGTCTCGACGATTGAAGGATCACGGTGAGATGTGTTCTTCTATCGACCGCCGTGGAAGAACCAAGATCTCAAGTGACTTAGGACGATCTAAACCTCGATAAGGTATTAGGTGAGTACGAGTTCGACCATCACTTCACTTGTCGTGGGTGAGGTTATATGTTCTAACCCAATATTCTCCGCATCTTGGGCGATGGCAAGCTTGTATGTCACGATAGTTATCTCAGACGAGTCACCGATCCGCTTAGGATGATGACATCCCCTTAAGGAGCTCAAAAGGTTTATTGTACTAAACCCCGCAGTTGAGTTAGCTCAAGTACAATAATAAGGTTGAGTGGTACTACTTAAGAATTAAAGATATTAATTATTTTAAGCAATGTAATGCTATAAATAATTAATGGACGCTCGATATCTTAAATACGGGATTCAGAATGTCTAAGTGCAAGCCCGACTCAACTTCGTAATAAAGGGTAAGTCAAGATTCTTTCTCTAGTGGTATGATCGAATGTTTATAAATTAATTTATGTTTCGGCTGAACATAAGAAAATTAATTTATTTGAGGCCCATCTTTATTCCTCATTTGATCCTCGGCTGGCCCATCCAGCTCAGAAGCACTAAGGAAATCTACGCCCATAGCTTTCAAAGGAAAGATTTTATTCTCTTTATCCTATATGATATTATTATATTTATGGGATATGCATAAATCCTTTCCTGTGGGATTATGGTAATGCATTATAAATATAAGGTAAGAGATAAAGTCTAGGTTAATGCTTCATTATAGAGTGCATAATTTTCGCCCATCATCATTGTGATATTCTCGAAAATTGTGAGAGCTTGGTGATTTTCGGTGCATTCTCCATAGATCGCCCTCACTCGACGCCGAGATTGGGTAACCGGATACGCCCGTAAGGTCAAAGCACCAGTCTCGATCCGCTCATCCCGATCCACCTCGACAGATTCAAAGGTAAACACGAGAAAACCCTCACGTGTTGCAATTAATTATATAGACGCATGCTAGGTATATAATCAATGTATGGTGAATTAAATATCCAAGATAGATCCCCTGGGTGGCTAAACCTAGTTTTCCCTACACTGGTATCGAGCCGTGTTCGAATCTTCGCCTGGCTGGATTAATTCACGCTTGATTATTACGCGCTAATTAATTGTGGATCCGCTGCTCATCGTGGCTCGCTTTGTTTTTGTTGGTTTTGTTTTTCACCACGAGAAAATCCGTGGTTAGATTAGATTTTTTCCGTAAATCTTATCTCGTAAAGAAGAACGAAGACGAAGCACGAAGAACGAGACGACGGCGACATCGGAGAAACCGAACGACAGCCGGCGGGAGCGGGCGGGCGACGGCACGCGATGATGCTCGGCGCCGCAGACGCTTCGGCCGCCGCGCTGCATTTCTCAAGAAGAGCGGTCGGCGGCGTGCCTAGCGACGCTGTTCGGCCGATAGGGCAGGTGGTGGCGCGCATGGGCTCGGCAGCCAAGCGGTGCGGGCGCGCCGCGCGCGGACGCCGGCACCGCCGCGCCGAAAGCGCACGCCGCGCATCGCGGCGAATCAGCGCCAGAAACCTCAACGAGGTCTCGTAGGTGCGGGCGACGCCGCGCGCTGCGGCGCGGCGCTGGCAGCAGCGAGACTCGCGCGCAGCGCCTCGGTCTGGGCCGCACGCAGTATTCTCGGCAACGCCGTTACGAGAGCGCGCGCTTATGCGCGGAAACCTCGCAGCAGCGCGACAGACACGGGCGACACGGGCGCAGACTGGCGATCTCGCGAGCGCCACGCGATCATGAGGTGGCACGCGAGGCAGCGGCGGATTTGCGCTTTAGCGCCAGGCGATAGCACGCGATTATGTGCGGTGCTCGGAGGATCTCAGGCGACGGGGTGCGAAGTTTCACGCACGGAAACCTCAACGCCCAGATTTCAAGACCGGTAGCACGCCGACGATCGATCCGGGCGACTAGCGACGAGTCGCTGTAGGGTTTCTGGCAGATGCCGACACCCACGCTGCAGATGACTCGGCAGCTGCTCGACGAGACGCCAAGGCGCGGCGGCGTCTTCTCAGCTCCCTCCGATGACGAGGGCGAGAACCGAGGCGGCGCGCGAGAGTGGCGGCGACATTGGTCGGGCGTCATGGCAGGCTTGCTTAGCGCCAAGACGCCCAGCCCATCTTGGTCGACCCGCCCAAATCGCCCGAACCCATTTTTCACCCGGATCCGATTTCCGCCCGAATCCGCTTTTGAATCCGTCCGTGCCTGCACTCGAGGTCCGTTGAGATTTTATTCAGTACTTTGCAATTCTATGTAATAGATTAGACTTGAAAGTCGTGTTTCACGAGGGCCAATATGAACGCTTTATTTTGAGCTCAAAGGTTTATTGTACTAAACCCCGCAGTTGAGTTAGCTCAAGTACAATAATAAGGTTGAGTGGTACTACTTAAGGAAATGAAGTTATTAATCGCTTTAAGCAATGATTGCTATAAATGATTAATGGACGCTCGATATCTTAAATACGGGATTCAGAATGTCTAAGTGCAAGCCCGACTCAACTTCGGTAATAAAGGGTAAGTCAAGATTTATTCTCTAGTGGCATGAATAAATGTTTATAAATTAATTTATGTTCGGCCGAACATAAGATAATTAATTTATTTGAGGCCCATCTTTATTGCTTGATTTGATCCCCTGGCCATCCATCCACTGTTACTACAATGAAAATCGCGCCCACTTCCAAGCCTCTATGGTAATGATTTTATTCTCTTTATCCTATAAGGATATAATTATATTTATGGGATATGCATGGATCCTTTCCTTATGGGATTATGGTAATGCATTATAAATATAAGGTAAGAGATAAAGTCTATGTTAATCTTCATATTGACAAGAGCATTATTTTCGAAAATACTAGGTTCTCCTTAGAGAAAATTTTCGAGAATTATAGTGAGCTTGAGGGTGATTTTCCGTAGTATTCTCCATAGATCGCCCTCACCGACGCTGGAGATCGGGCAACCGGATACAAATCCGGAAGGTCAAAGCACGAGTCCGATCCGCTCGATCCATTCATCTCATTCCATCGACCTCTTCGATCCAAAGGTAAACACGAAAACCCCTACGTGTTGCAATTAATTATATAGACGATGCTAGATTATAATCAATGTATGGTGAATTAAATATCCAAGATAGATCCTCGGGCGAGGGCTGACATATGTTTTCCTATAATTGGTATCGAGCTCAGGATCGAATTGGCTCGCTGGATTAATTCACGTTTGATTATTACGTGCGCTTTATTAATTGTGGATCCGCTGCTCATCGTGGCTCGCTTATTATTTTGTCGGATTTGTTGTTTCACCACGAGAAAATCCGTGGTTAGATTAGATTTTATTCGTAAATCTTATCCGTAAAAGAAGAACGAAGACGAAAGAACGAAGAACGAAACGACGGGAAAACAGTCTCGGCGGCCCTCCGGACGGTTTTCACGAGCGAGCCTCGCGGTCGCGAGGGCGATCGCGAGGGCGCGCCGATGGGCGCGGCGTCACAAGACGAGATCCCCGGCGCCACACGAGCGAGCGAGTGGTCGCGAGATTCGCCGCGGCAAGCGAAAGCGAGCGAAGCGAGCGGGCGACGGGCGCGTTCGCGCGCGAAACCCGACGCAGCGGAGCGTACTCGCGGTCGCGAAGTTTTCGCCGGGCGACGACATCTCTCGGTAGATGTTCGGCGCGGGGTGTGGCTGCGCGACGTGTGCTTTCGACGGGTCGCGGTCGATTAGCGACCGCGAGATAGCCCACGAGGGACACGCGAGCAGCGGCACGCAGGGTTGGCGCTGGCCGGGCCTCTCGCCTCAGCGCTGCCCAAGATGATTGGGCCGACCCGCCCGCACCCGTTTTCCACTCAATCCAGATTTTCCGTCCGCGCCCGCACGCGAGGCCCATTTGTTGAATCGGGTCCGTGCCCGCACGCGAGGCCCGTCAAGTTTAATTGCACTTTGTAAATCTATGTAATAGATTAGATATAAATGTGCAGGTTTCACGATTGGGCCGCGGCGAACGCTTTATTTTATTTTTATCGCTCATATGCATGTCGTGGATGTTTAAATTATGCAAGAGCATGCTATGTATGTTTATATTACGCCGACAAACCTTAAGTGTTTTACGTAATTGGATGCGCATAGTAAGCATGCTAGGTTTATCGCGCTTATCAAGCATATTTTAGAATCATGAGCATGTTTTACATGTTGAGTTCTATAGAAAAGCATGCTAGGATTACGTGATGCATGGACCAACCTTTGAATAAAAAGACTACAAGCAACCCGACAAATTAATTTTTCAAATTAAAATGTCAAGACCTCCACTTTTGATCTCTAAACAAAGTGAGACGACTGTGAGTAAACGCCCACACGCCGCTTGCTTGCACTCGCTTATCATAAGTTTGTTAGATGAGATTTCTAAATAAAACATTTTAAATCTATTGAGAAGTGGGAGTTTCATGTGTAAACGCCCACACGCGCGGGCTTGCATGTGCGATTTTCATAAGTTCTCTAGAGATAGATATAAACGAGATAACAAAAGAATTTGAATTGGAAGCGGTATGGTCCGAGTGAGTATACCAATTCTAAGAATTCATTTTCATTGTTAAAATTGTGGTCAATGCTTAGACATCACCTCAAGTACAACTTCCCGCAAAGTCCCTTCTTGCGATAGTGATGTGGTTCAGTAAGGTCCAATCGTTAATTTCATTTATCATAAGGATAAGTCGACATGGATTGAAATTAAACGACTAAAAGGTATATTTTAGTCCGGTCGAGGGTTTCATGTAAACGCCCACACGCGTGGCTTGTATGTGGGATTCCTTGGGCGATTGGAGGTTTCAATTAATATTGTTTTATCAAAAGGTTACAATATTATTGTTACGAATTATATGCGATCGTATGCTTATGTTTTTACATTATCGCTTCGTATATGTCTCTTACGCCGATTATCAATATGCTCGCACAAAACTGCTATCCGTCCAAATTTTATCGAGTGGAAACAAAACATGGAATATGTTCTTATCGTTGAAGAACACATGTTTGTTCTCACTACTCCTAAACCCGATGCCCTTATCGACGATCGACTAATGAGCGCCGAGTGTCAAGCGAGACTTTGGAATAAGTCAAACAATATGGCTAAATGCTATATGATGACTACTATGTCCAAAGGCTTGCGCCACAAAGATCGTCAATGGTAGACGCGATCGATATTTGGTCAAGTCTCGAGAGTAAGTTTGGGCAATGGATCGACAAATCCGCCCACACAATGAGAGAAATTGGCGTGTAAGATGGAAGAAGGAAGTTCGTCCATGAACATGTCTCCACACGACTCATCTCATGGATAGTCTTGATCGGTTGGGAGGAGGTATTGACGGCGAAGCCAAGGTCGATATCATCCTCAATACACCGCCCAAGTCTTTTGAGAACTACAGAATGCGATCATGAGCAAGACCGAGTTTACACTTAGTCGGTTGTTTAATGATCTCGTGGCTACGGAAGGAGTTATGGGAAAAGGAGCACATGCTCTTGCTAGCACATCTAAAAGCCCAAAATTTTCGCTGCAAAATGAAAATAGAAAAGGGTACCAAAGGTGGAAGAGGCAAGCAAATAGGGAGTAATGGGAACAAGAACATGGTTGCCGCCGGAGGCTGAAGAAGCCAGCGAGAAGGGCAAGTGCTTCAAGCTTGAAGATCGGGCATTGAAGGCCAAGTGCCCTATGCTCAAGGCTCAAGGTACGCGCTTGCTTTAGTAACGGAAACATGTTTAGCGACTTGTTCTACCCATTCTTGGGTAGTAGATACGGCGAATCGATCATGTTTGTTACACCTGAAGGGTTCCCGCGACAAGGGAGTCGTTTGATGGCGAGATAACGATTCCATGGGCAACGCGGCGAAAGTCGAGGTCATGCAGTTGGAGATGTTACTTTATGTTTTGAGAAAATGCTTTAGTTTTGAAAGACATTTTATATGTGCCGGATTTTCTACCGAACCTTGTTTCTGCTTCAAATTATTTACTCATGGATATTCGTTATTTTGATAGTGGTGTTTCTATCATAAGAAATGACAAAGTTATCTCGTGTTGGCACGTTATATAATTCGCTTTATACTATTTCTCGCAAAACATAATACCTATAACTATGTCAGATCTTCATCAAACCCTAAAAGAGAAAGTTTTCTTCAAGAAGATGACTCTACTTTTCTCGACATCTTAGATTAGGTCACATCAATCTAAATAGGATCCAAAGACCTGGCTAAGAATGGAGCGTTGGGTAATCTCACGGTTACTCCGCTCCCGCCTCCGCGAATCCCGTGATAGAAGGTAAGATGTCGACTGCACCTTCAAAGCGAAGGGTTATAGAGCCAAAGAAATGTCGAGTTAGTCCATTTCACCGTGTGGACCGATGTCCACACAAGCTCGTGAGGGTACGAGTATTTTGTCACTTTCATCGACGACACTCAAGGTACGGATACGATACCGCTTTCACCGCAGTCCGAATGCTTTGAGAAATTCAAAGAGTTTAAGGCGCAAGTGGAGACGGTTAGGTAAAGTATCAAGTCACTGCGCTCGATCGCGTGGCGAATACCTCAAGAACGAGTTTATGGACTATCTAGTGAAGTGTGGGATTACCTCCCAACAAGACTTCACCGGCACACCACAAAGAAATGGTGTGTCGAGCGAAGAAACAGACTCTTTAGAAATGGTTAGATAAATGACGAGCTATGCAACATCGCTTATTTCGCTCTGGGGTATGCCTTAGAGACGACGGCATACTTGCTAAATCTAGTACCATCCAAGTCACCGAAAAGACCCCTTTCGAGTTGTGGTTTGGGCTAGTTTCAGTTTAAGCCACATAAAGATATGGGGCAGTCCAAGACATGTCTTTGAACAAGAAGGCCGATAAGTTGGAGGCTAGATCCGACGCAAGGCTTTTTATCGCTATCCTAGGATCAAGGTCATTATTAGCACTAATGCCCGATTCTTAGAAGAGGATTATATAAAAATCATAAGTCCAAAGTTGAAATCATTCTTCAAGTATTAGAAGATGATCGATTCCACCACCGACAGCCAAAAGTACGAGATGTCGAGTCTAGTGAGGATCGACACCGATACTTCAAGAAATTAAAGTGGGTCGAGTTCCACCGAGATACCGACTGCATAAGTGGTCCCTACACAGCAAGTTGTGCAAGTTAGAGAACCACAAGCATCTCGCACCCACCGCTGCTATTGTGCCTCAGAACCTCATCGTAGTGGGTGGTTGTTCGTCAACCCGAGCGATTTATGTTCGTGGGTGAATCTTCGGATTTAGTCCCAGAGACTTAATAGGCAATAATCGACCCATGGACATACAAGGAGGCGATACAAGATATTGATGCAAGATCATGGCACACCGCCATGGACTTAGAAATGGAGTCCATAACGGCCATGGATGTATATGAAAGACACTTCACCGGACGGCAAGGAAGCCATAGGTAGTAAGTGGATATACAAGAGGAAGAGAGATTCCGATGGAGAGGTTTCGGCTTTAAAGCCGTGCTTGTGGCGAAAGGGTACACTCGATTGAGGGCATCGATTTCGACGAGACCTTTTCGTCAGAAGCAATGCTCAAGTCCATCGTAATTCTTCCGCCATAGCAGCCCACTCGAACCCAGAGGTTTGGCAATGGACGTTAAAACCGCTTAAACGGTTACCTTGAGGAAGGTAGAGACATCTATGTGCAAAGAACCCAAGGTTATGTGGTAAAGTGAAGAGCATCTAGTATGGAAGCTTAAGAAGTCCATTTATGGACTTAAGGTGCCTCCCGATCATGGAACTTACGCTGACGAGGTAGTAAAGTCCCATGGATTTACCCATTGCTCTAGCGAGTTGTGTGTATCGTTAGATGTCAACGTGATGTGGTATTTCTTGCACTTTATGTAGATGACATTCTTCTAGTTGGCAACAACGTGAAGTCGCTATCGCATCGTAAAGAGTTGGTTATCCGATCGCCAAATGAAAGACCTAGGAGATGCAGCGATATTCTGGATCAAGGTTTACCGAGATCGCAAGAAGAAAATGTCGAGCTTATCTCGTGCGCCCCACATTGATACCGTGATTACTGCTTTAGTATGCACCGCCAAGAAAGGATTGCTACCTTCGCATATGGCGTTCCTTTATCTAAGACGCACTACCTATGACCGCAGCGAGATAGAGGAATGAGACAAGTTCTTACGCTCGCCGTAGGGAAGTCTCATGTACGCAATGCTATGCACGAGGCCCGACATCCGCTATGCGACAGGCATAGTAGCTAGATATCGCCTAACCTCGACAAGCTCATTGGACCGCAAGAAAGCACATACTCAAGGCACCGAAAAGGACTCGAGATTATAGGCTAGTTTACCATGCGAGATAGTCTAATGCCTTTGGGTTAGGCTGCACTGGATTTCCAAGCCGACCGTGATGAGAAAAAGTCAACCTCGGCTATGTGTTTACCTTGGGAGGTGGAGCCAGATCCGGGCGGAGTGCAAAGCAAATGATGCATTGCGGACTCTACCATGGCGGCGAATATGTAGCCGCCTTGAGGCTTCTAAGGAGGCTTTATGGTTCAAGAACTACCTCACGGATCTAGACGTGGTACCGGTTTGCCCAAGAGTAACATAGTTTACTATGATAACACAGTGCAAAGGGCAAACTCGAAGAAACCACGGACCCACAAGCGCACCAAACACATAGAGAGAAAGTACCATGTCATACGAGAAATCGTTAGACGAGGTGACGTGTTGATTGAAAAGATTGATACGACGGAAAATCTAGCGGATCCATTCACGAAGAGCTCCGCCGCAAAAGTCTACGATGGACACGTTAGAGGACTTGGATTGCGCTTGATGGCACCCACTTAGAAAGGAAACTTTTGTATAAGTGGGAGAAGCAAAGTGATGGTTGTTTGTAATAGCTAGTAGAGACACATCAGATACTAAAAGTTTGCTTTAGTATAAGTGGGAGATTGTTCGATTTGATAATCGAAAGCGCTTTGGTTGAGCTTGTATACAATGTTTCTGTTACCACTATTACAATCTCCTATCCGAATTGAATACTTGATTGCATATATCCGTGTCCCCTTATCTCATATATGTTAGATCATACAAGATTGTGTAGAAGATCACGTAAGTCCGTATGATTGGTCAAGCTTAATGAGATATAAAAGTTTCACACCGAGACAACTTAAGGACGAGTTGTCGGTTTAGTCATGGTATAGATAAGAAGTGACTGACTTAGTTGCTTGTCTATGCCGGTACGCTCTCGACGTATTGAAGGATCACAATGAGATGTGTTCTTCTATCCGACCGCCGTGAAGAACCAAAATCTCGTGACTTACGATGATATAAACCTCGATAAGGTATTAGGTGAGTATGAGTTGTTGACCATCACTTTGACTTGTTATGGGTGAGGTTATATAGTTCTAACCCAAGATTCTCCGCATCTTGGGTGGTGGCAGGTTTGTATGTCACGCTAGTTATCTCAGACGAGTCACCGTATCCGCTAGGATGATGACGCCCCTTAAGGAGCTCAAAGGTTTATTGTACTAAACCCCGCAGTTGAGTTAGCTCAAGTACAATAATAAGGTCGAGTGGTACTACTTAAGGAAATGAAGTTATTAATCGCTTTTAGCGAGATTGCTATAAATGATTAATGGACGCTCGATATCTTAAATACGGGATTCGTAATGTCTAAGTGTAAGCCCGACTCAACTTCGTAATAAAAGGGTAAGTCAAGATTTATTCTCTAGTGGCATGAATAAATGTTTATAAATTAATTTATGTTCGGGCCGAACATAAGATAATTAATTTATTTGAGGCCCATCTTTATTCCTCGTGATTTGATCCTCGGTCGGCCCATCCAGTTCACATTACAATTAAAATCGCCCACTTCCAAGCTCTCTATGGTAATGATTTTATTCTCTTTATCCTATAAGGATATAATTATATTTATGGGATATGCATGGATCCTTTCCTTATGGGATTATGGTAATGCATTATAAATATAAGGTAAGAGATAAAGTCTATGTTAATCTTCATATTGACAAGAGCATTATTTTCGAAAATACTAGGTTCTCCTTAGAGAAAATTTTCGAGAATTATAGTGAGCTTGAGGGTGATTTTCCGTAGTATTCTCCATAGATCGTCCTCACCGACGCTGGAGATTGGGCAACCGGATACACCCGAAGGTCAGCACGAGTCCGATCCGCTCGATCCATTCATCTCGCTCCATCGACTCTTCAGATCCAAAGGTAAACACGAGAAAACCCCTACGTGTTGCAATTAATTATATAGACGCATGCTAGATTATAATCAATGTATGGTGAATTAAATATCCAAGATAGATCCTCGGCCGAGGGCTGACATATGTTTTCCCTACGTTGGCTTGCGTATGTGCGATTTTCATAAGTTCTCTGAGATAGATATAAATGAGATAACAAAAGAATTTTAATTGAAACGGTATGGTCCGAGTGAGTATGCCAATTCTAAGAATTCATTCTCATTGTTAAAATTGTGGTCAATGCTTAGACATCACCGAGTACAACTTCCCGCCAAGTCCCTTCTTGCGATAGTGATGTGGTTCAGTAAAGGTCCAATCATTAATTTCATTCATTATAAAGATAAGTCGATATGGATTGAAATTAAACGACTAAAAGGTATATTTTAGTCTGGTCGAGGGGTTCATGTAAACGCCCACACGCTGCGGCTTGCATGTGGGATTCTTTGGGCGCATTGGAGGTTTCAATTAATATTGTTTTATCAAAAGGTTACAATATTATTGTTACGAATTATGTGCGATCGATGCTTATGTGTTTATAATTATCGCTTCGTGATATGTCTCTACAATCGATTATCAATATGCTCGCACAAAACCGTTATCCGTCCAAATTTTATCGAGTGGAAACGAACGTAGAGAATGTTCTCACCGCCAAGAAAATTTATATATACTCACTACACCTCGTCCCAAACCTCTAGACGATTTATCTATCGATAAGGAGCGAAGCGAGCACGAGAAATGGGACAAATCAAATAGAATGGCGAAGTGCCTTCTTTTGTTCACCATGTGCGAGTCCTTGCAACCCAAAGATCAAGAGATAGATGATGCAGCCATAATATGGTTAAATCTCGTGAAATCGATGAGAGTCTGACGATAATCGCTTGTCATAATTTGACAAAATTGATTTTGTCAAGCTCTATGAAGGAAAGCGATTCAAAGGTATGACCATGTAGAGCAAATGATCAATCTCTTCGGGAGCTCGAATTGGTTGGAGGATATATTGATGGCGTTGTCGAATCGATATGATCCTCAATACTTTGCCGGTGCTTTTGATGACTTTCGTTATGGAGTAGTCCTTAATGATAAGAGTTATACTCTAGATTCATTGCAAGAGGACTTAGTAGCGAAGAAAGCAAAATGGGTAAAGGTGCTTGAAGCCAAAGACGCATCTCGAGGAAGACCACCGCTTATCGAAGATGAAAAGAAAAAGTGGAATTCTAGAGATGCTAAGGCTAAAGAAAAGAGTGGGAGTAATGTAGCGGCTCTACCATGGGTTTGAAAAAGCCAAAGAGAAGCGGCAAGTGCTTCAAGTGATGTGAGACCGGGCATTGGAAGGCTAAGTGCTCCAAGCTCGCGTCAAGGTACGTCGTTTGCTTTAGTAACGAAACATGTTTAGCGACTTGTTCTACCCAATCTTGGGTAGTAGACACGGTGCGATCGATCATGTTTGTTACACCTTGCGGGGTTATCTGCGGACAAGTGAGCTGAGTAATGGCGAGATAACGATTCCATGGGCAACGCGCGAAAGTCGAGGCCGTTGCGAATGGAGATGTTACTTTATGTTTTGAGAGTAATGCGGTTTTAGTTTTTAAAGACGCGTTTTATATGTGTCGATTTTCGCGGAACCTTGTTTCGCTTTGAAAATTATGGATATTCGTTATTTTGATAGTGGTGTTTCTATCATAAGAAATGACGGTTATCGTGTTGGCACTTTATATAAATCGCTTTATACTATTTACGCAAAACATAATACCTATAACTATGTCAGATCTTCATCAAACCCTAAAAAGATAAAGTTTTCTTCGAAGATGACACCACATATCTCGGCATCTTAGATTAGGTCACATCAATCTAAATAGGATCCAAAGACCTGCTAAGAATGGAGCGCTGGGTAATCTCAGCTACTCCATTCCCATCTGCGAATCCGTATAGAAGGTGGCAGGTGTCGACCAGACCCTTCAAAGCGAAGGGTTATAGAGCCAAAGAAATGTTGAGCTAGTCCATTTCGACTGTGTGGACCAATGTCCACACAAGCTCGTGGAGGGTACGGTATTTTGTCACTTTCATTGACGACACTAAGGTACAGACACGATACCGCTTCATCAGAAGTCCGAATGCTTTGAGAAATTCAAAGAGTTTAAGGCGGAAATGGAGACGAAGCTTGGTAAAGTATCAAGTCATCATGGTCCGATCGCGGTGGCGAATACCTCAAGAATTTAATTTATGGACTATCTAGTGAAGTGTGGGATTACCTCCAAATAAGATTTCACCGGGCACACCACAAAGAAATGGTGTGTCGAGCTAAGAAATAGGACTCTTTAGAAATGGTTAGATCAATGACGAAGCTATAAAGATTGCCTATTTCGTTACGGGGGTATGCTTAGTAATGTGCATACTTGCTAAATCTAGTACCTTCCAAGTCAATCGAAAAGACCCCTTCGAGTTGTGGTTTGGGCGCAAGCTCAGTTTAAGCCACATAAAGATATGGGCAGTCCGACACATGTGTCAACAAGAAGCGTCGACAAGTTGGAGGCTAGATCCGATGCAAGGTCGTTTATCGCTATCCTAGAGGAACGAAGGTGGTTTATTCTATAGTCTAAGGATCGAAGGTCATTATTAGCACTAATGCCCGATTCTTAGAAGAGGACTACATGAAAAATCATAACCAAAGTTGAAATCATTCTTCAAGAATTAGAAGATGATCGTATTCCACCACCGATTAGGCCAAAGGTACGAGATGTCGAGTCTAGTGGGAGGATCGACACCGATACTTCAAGAAATTGAAGTGGGTCGAGTTCCACCGAGATACCGACCGTATAAGTGGTACCTACCAAAGAAGTTGTGCAAGATAGAGAACCACAAGTTTCGACCACGAGCCGCTATCAGGCTGTGTAGCTACCGTCGTAGTGGGAGGGTTATTCGTCAACCCGAGCGATTTATGTTCGTGGGTGAATCTTGATTTAGTCCCGTAAAACGAACAGCAATAATCGACCCATGAACGCTTCGAGGCGATACAAGACAAAGATGTCAACGGTAATGTGGTATTTCTTGCACTTTACGAGATGACATTCTTCTATTCGCGATAATGTGAAGTTGTTATCGACGAAAGAGTTTGTAATCCGATCAGTTTCAAATGAAAGACTAAGGAGATGCAGCACATTCTTGGGATCAAGGTTTACCGAGATCGCAAGAGGAAAATGTTGAGCTTATCTCAGCGCCTTACATTGATACCGTGATTACTCGCTTTAGTATGCACCGCCTAGAAAGGATTGCTACCTTCGCACATGGCGCCTTTATTCTAAAGGAGCAACACCGTGACCGCAAAGAAGATAGAGGAAATGAGACAAGTTCCCCACGCTTCCGCCTGTAGGAAGTCTCATGTATGCAATGCTATGCACGCTGCCCGATATCTCGGCGTGAAGTAGGCATAGTAGCTAGATATCGCCTAACCTCGACAAGCACATCGATCGCAGAAGCATATACTCAAGTATCCGAAAAGGACTCGAGATTATAGGCTAGTTTACCAAGCAGATAGTCTAATGCCTTGGGTTATTCGCACTGGATTTCCAAGTCGACCGTGATAAGAATAAGTCTACCTCGGACTATGTGTTTACCTTGTGAGGTGGAGCCAGATCTGGCGAGTGCAAAGCAGCGATGCATCATGGACTCTACCATGGAAGTTCTAACATGTAGCCGCTCAAGGCTACTAAGGAGGCGGTATGGTTCAAGAACTACCTCAAGGATCTAGATGTGGTACCGGTTTGCCCAAGAGTATCATAGTTTCATCGTGATAACTCAGTGCGATGGCAAACTCAAGGAACCACGGACCCACAAGGCGACTCAAACACATAGAGAGAAAGTACCATGTCATACGAGAAATCTTTAGACGAGGGACGCGCTGATTGCAAAGATTGATACGACGGATAATCTAGCGGATCCATTCACTAAAGCCCGCCAGAATAAGTCTACGCCGGGACGTTAGAGGGCTCAATTATGCTTAGATGGCACCCACTTAGAAAGGAAACTTTGTATAAGTGGGAGAAGCAAAGTGATGGTTGTGTGTAATAGTTAGTAGAGAGACACATTGTATACTAAAAGTTTGCTTTAGTATAAGTGGGAGATTGTTGGATTTGTATATCGAAAGCGCTTTGTTGAGCTTGTATACTATGTTTCGTTACCACTATTACAATCTCCTATCCGAATCAATACTTGATTGCATATATCTCGTGTCCCCTTATCTCATATATAAGTTAGATCATACAAGGTAGAAGATCACGTGTCCGTATGATTGGTCAAGCTTAATGAGATATAAAAGTTTCACAATGAGACAACTTGAGGACGAGTTGTCAGATAGGTCATGTATAGATAAGAAGTGACTGACTTGGTTACTTTTCTATGCCGGGTACGCCTCGACGTATCAAGGATCACAAGGAGATGTGTTCTTCTATCTCGACCGCCGTGAAGAACCAAGATCTCGGTGACTTACGATGATCTAAACCTCGATAAGGTATTAGGTGAGTATGAAAGGTCGACCATCACTTTGACTTGTCATGGGTGAGGGTTATATGTTCTAACCCAATATTCTCCGTGATTCGGTGATGGCAAGGTTTGTATGTCACGATAGTTATCTCAGACGAGTCACCGTATCCGCTAGGATGATGACATCCCCTTAAGGAGTTTCAAAGGTTTATTGTACTAAACCCCGCAGTTGAGTTAGCTCAAGTACAATAATAAGGTTGAGTGGTACTACTTAAGAATTAAAGATATTAATTATTTTAAGCAATGTAATGCTATAAATAATTAATGGACGCTCGATATCTTAAATACGGGATTCAGTAATGTCTAAGTGCAAGCCCGACTCAACTTCGGTAATAAAGGGTAAGTCAAGATTCTTTCTAGTGGTATGATCGAATGTTTATAAATTAATTTATGTTCGGGTCGAACATAAGAAAATTAATTTATTTGAGGCCCATCTTTATTCCTCAGATTTGATCCTCTGGCTGGCCCATCCAGCTCAGTAGACTAAGGAAATCGCTACCCATAGCTTTCAAAGGAAAGATTTTATTCTCTTTATCCTATAAGGATATTATTATATTTATGGATATGCATAAATCCTTTCCTTGTGGGATTATGGTAATGCATTATAAATATAAGGTAAGAGATAAAGTCTAGGTTAATGCTTCATTATAGAGTGCATAATTTTCGCCCATCATCATTGTGATATTCTCGAAAATTGTGAGAGCTGGGTGATTTTCCGCATTCTCCATAGATCGCCCTCACTCAACGCTGGAGATTGGGTAACCGGATACAGCCCGTAAGGTCAAAGCACGAGTCTCGATCCGCTCATCCCGATCCACCTCGGATGCATTCAAAGGTAAACACGAAAACCCCACGTGTTGCAATTAATTATATAGACGCATGCTAGGTATATAATCAATGTATGGTGAATTAAATATCCAAGATAGATCTCTGTGAGGGCTAAACCTAGTTTTCCTACATAGGCAACCCAATGTTAACACTCCCCTAACATTAGCCGGACAAATCACATCAATTTCCCTATTCATTTTCTATCAATCACGCCTCACAATTCACATTATACTCAAATCATATATCACCAAAAGTTTTGAAAATTCAAAATCAATTGATCAATACCACGTAGTTCAACTTGCACAAATCAAGATCCTAACTTACTCGATAGACAAAGCTTACGTCCAAACAATCAAAATAAGCACAAGGGCACGCTATTACAACAAAACAATACATCACGATACAAAACTGAGTAAACATCCCCACATTTTAAATCGAGCATCGCCCCTGCTCAAAACATTAAAAGCTCAAATGACTATAGAGGATGATACTCGATAATCGATTTAATGTGCCTACAGAGTTGGAGCACCACGGCTTCATCTCACGACAACTTTCCAGATCCGAGCAAAACAAACTCAACAACAGCAGATAGATCAACAAGAACAACAAAACAAGACAAAGAAAAGAAAGAAAGAAAAGCAAAATAAAACACCGTGGGTAACTCCCATAAGTATTTCAGCTTAACGTCGTGAGCACGACGTAAACTGCATAACAACGGACTATCCATAGTCCTTCACCGCAGGAATACCATCTCGCCAAAGCATCAATATAAACCATATATGCACAAAGGACAAGAAAGAAAGCAAACAACTAATCATTTAAGCAAAAGTCAAACATCCTATTCTCCAAAGAAAAATAGATGACATCAATTCCCAAAGCACAATACTTTGGTGAATTAGGATGTCGACATACTATAGAAGTTACCTCGACTTTGTCATCACCGTGTCCTCCTCTCGGGAACACGTATTCATATGTTGAGGCGCTCTTTCACTTCCAGAGTGGGTTTTCGCATGTCATCAACTTCAATGCCCACTTGCTTCATCCCCTTCATCCTCCTCCACGTGTTCAATAACTCTTTCACCTCCGAGTGAGTGTTGGAATGCTATCGAACGGATTTGCCCACTCTTCTTTGTCATCCGCTCGTAAAAACGCCATCTGGCTTTGATTATGCTTCATCCACACGCGCCCACTCTGCTCACTTTCCACCCCTTCGTCAGCTGCTCGTGTGGCTCTCCCACCACATCTTCAATAATTGGGTCACTTTCAAGATTAGTGACCGCCGAGCTTGATCGGGTTGGTGGGAAAGTCGGCTCATCCGATATCTCTTCCACCCAATTCTCATAATTGGGTCACTTTTGAGAATTGTGACCACCGATCTCGCTCGGATTGATCCGAAGTTCTCCCTGCCGCAATGCTTATCAAGGTGCTCGACATATCCTATTTATGCCTCCAAACGCAGTCGGAGGCGCTTGCAAGATCCAAACTTTGGACTAAAGCATCCGCTTTTGAATGGATGCTTCTTCTTGAGCAACTCATCCTCCCAAGCCGTCATCCGGTGGAGGTGGCATGCCGGGTATGAGTAATGAGGTGGAGGTGGTTGTTGTGGGTACCATACCGAAGGGAGGGTGTGGTTGCTCCCAAGAGGCATTGTAGGATTGATCCTCATAGTGCTACTGGAGGCGGTTGATCCTAGTAGGATTGGAGGCTCGATCCTCAAAGTACGGTGGAGTGGTTGGTCCCAGTTGGGATCATAGGTTTGTTCCTCGCATCGTGGTGGAGATGGTTGATCCCGTAAGGGATCGTATGCTTGATGCTCATGGTTCGACGGGTATCCTCGTAATCGAATCGGCCCTTCTTCATAAGAAGAATTTGCCCAATACGACGATCTTTGCTCCCCCACTGCCCCGACCATACTGCACTGCTGGTAACCCCGCATTAATGTACACCAACAACAAAACAAGATCACACGCACTGTGGGGAGAAAATAACGAAATGTAACAAAAAGAAACACAGAACAAACAACACAAACAACACGCTTAAAGTTTTCCCAAGAACGACGCCAAAATTGATCGAGCTAAAACACACTCAAATTCACTCGCAATCGCATTTGAGGTAATCAGAAGCGTGGTGTTAACACGAGTCGCCCTCAAGGAAAACTTAATGTATGCATTGTTCATGTCATACACGTAAAGCGATTAAAACCTAAACATTCTAAAGCCAACAAGGGTTTGGAACATGCAGAATCAAATACGAGAAATTAAACAATGATCCTAAGCTGGGGTTGTCAATCCCGAGCTAAACTATTAAAGCGATAAATCTAAACTAGGGTTGTCAATCCCTAGTCGAACTATGAAAGCAATAAATCAAAGCAAGAATAAAGCAATAGCAATTTATTATTCATAGGGTTTGTCAATCCCTAATCTAAATCAAATTGCACATAAAAACATAATCAACAATCATCTAACAAGAACATGAAATAAATCGAAGCATGATAAATTAAAGGTATGAACACAATCCATCATTACTATGGAATCGAATTCAATAAAGATCATCACAACAATAACATCAGAAATTGATTCAAAGAATAATTCCAAAGGTAAAGCGAATAATTGATTTAAATGAAATTCAACCCGATCCAAAGCAAATAATCAAAAGAAACAAAAGTAAGAATTAATATTCTAAAATCAGATCTATTGTTGCCCGGAAATTAAGCTCCTAAGAAATTGAAGAACAAATAAATGTCATGGTCGTGGAACCGAGAACCCAAGAAAATCGAATCAAGAACGAGACCGAGGTCGAATGACCTAATCGCTAATATATATATTAAATAAAAGTGAGCGCCTGTTCTCGATCGAAGCGCCGCTTGAAAACGCTCGCCAGACCTGAGCGCCGGCTGCCGAGCGCCGGCGGGAAGATGTGAGCCGGGTTTGTTCCCAACGCCGGAGTGGAGTTGGGGTTGGCGCATGAAGATCGCAGCCGGGCGCGCGGCAGGGGCGAGCACCGGCATCGCTGAGCGCCAGGCGCGCTGAACTCAGCGGCGCCGGGCGCCGGGCATCGGCTAGGAGCAGCTGCAGTGAGCAATGGCGCCGGGTTCCAGCCACGGGTGAAGAGGGCTGGCGAGGGTGAAACACAATGGCGCTGGAGGAGGCTTAGCGCTTAGGGTGAAACGCGCCCGCGAGGCGAGGCGACGGCTCACGGCGCGAAGGCTGGCGAAGATCGAAGGCCGGCCGGGAACGAGCGCGTCAAATTGTTGAATGCGCTGCTGATCCCAACGCCGTTGGGTGTCGAGCGGGCGCTGCGCGCGGGTGTGCGGGCGTGGTGTGTCGGGCGTTCGTGTCGAGCGCCGTGCGCGAGTTCGATGTTTTCGCCTTCGCTCTTCGCGCCCCGATCTCCGATTTTCGATCCGCTTTGCCTATGAACTCCTCGCCGAGATGCTTTTCAATTATATCTGATCCTTGGCAGATCCAATTCATCCTATTTTCTGTCGTTTTCCTACAAAACATCGAGACGAACTAAGTAAGTCCGAATCGATAAATATTAATCGAACCAACGCATAAATAGGACAAACCATAGAAAATGACACGTAAAACAATACCAAGAATCATCACAAAATCATACTAAACACCAACTTCAGGTCAATCTTTGAGAAAACACTAGCTCCTTTCAACTGGTCGAACAAGTTATCCATCCTGGGTAAAGGATATCTATTCTTCAAAGTCAACTTATTCAACTCTCTGTAGTCGATACACATCCTCAGGGTTTCATCCTTTTTCTGACAAATAGAACTGGCTCTCCCCAAGGGGATACACTAGGTCGAATGAAACCTAAGTCCAAAAGCTCTTGCAATTGGATCTTTAACTCATGTAGTTCCTTTGGGACCATTCGATACGGTGCTTTCAAAATACGTACTGATCCCGATTCTAGATCGATAGCAAACTCCAATTGTATGTCCGGAGGTAGCCTAGGTAGCATTTTAGGAAAGATGTTCTAGTACTCTCTAACCACTTAAACCTCTTATACTTTCCTCACGGAATTGTCATCATCATTCAAGTACACAAGATAAGCACATGCTTCTTCATTCCTCATCAGCTTCTCCACTTGTAATGCTGAGATTATTGGAACATTACTTATTCTTTTCTCTATATCATAGAAATAGGTAGGTTTCTTTCCTAGCGGCTGAAATGATATCTCTCGCTACTCGCATTGTATCATCACGTAGTTTTTGATGTACCAGCCATCCCTAATATGAGGTCAACATCCCACATGTGTAGCAGTCGCAACGATTTCGCTCTTATCTTAAGAGATCCTAACTCAAATTCTAGGTTAGGGCACACATAGGTAATTGCGGTAGTTTCACCTAACGGGGTAAGCCCTTTTAAGTCTTAATTGGCACGTTCTACGCTGAGCTCAAAAGCATCTACACAAGTCATTGAAATAAAACAGTGTGAGGCTTCCATATCGAAAAGAATTATGATAGGTACACCATTTAATGAACCCATACCTATCAGGTTGCTCGTGTTCTTATCGGGTTATTTTTAGTAAGGGTAAAGGCGCTTTGATACTGAGATTAGTGCTATTGGGACGGTTGTGGTTGTGGCTGTGGCAGCAGGGTAGGCTTATATGGAGGCAACAAGAATTGGTGAGGTGGTGGCTATGGATACTCACTCATGGCATCCATGGATTGCGTTTGTCTCGAAGGGTTCTGCTTTCCTCTGCCACTAAATATTCTCTAACGAATCGAGCAATTATTCAAGTAAATGCCTACTTGTCCACATGTGTAATAGCTGTTGTAGGGAAATCTAATTTTAACCCTCTCCTGAGGATCTATCTTGGATGTTTAATTCACCATATATTGATTATATACCTAGCATGCACCTATATAATTAATTGCAACACGTTGGTGTTTTCTCGTGTTTACCTGTGAATTTGCCAGGCAATGATTGGATCAATACTCGTGCTTTGATCTTCTGGACTGTATCTCGATTGCCTAAACTCCAATGCCGAGTGAGGACAATCTATGGAGAGTGCTATAGAAATTCGCCTTCTTCCTTTTCTCAAAGTTTTCAAAATCCTAACTTGGAGAAGTATGATTCTCGAAAATTTCACTATTGAGGATTAGGGTTTGATTTTCTCTCACCTTATATTCATAATGCAACCCAAAATCCTATCCCAATAGGATTTCTGCATATCTAATAAATATAATAATATCACGTAAGATAGAGAGGATCAAGACAGAGTCCCAGAGGGACTCTACAAGGAAGGTTTCGAAAATCTCAAGCTAAAGGCCTTGATGGGCCAGCCCAAGGATCAAATGCAAGGAATAAAGATGGGCCTCAAATAAATTAATTATCTTATGTTCAACCCAGAACATAAATTAATTCATAAACATTTATTCATGCCACTAGAGAATAAATGCTGACTTACCCCTTTATTTCCGAAGTTGAGTCGGGCTCGTATTTTGATAAACGCGCATTTTACACGTTTATTGATGATTTTTAAAGATAAATTTAGATCAATAAAGTGTGTTTATGTCTTGGATCTAAATGCTTTTATATATTTTTGGAAGGTACTGCTCTTGGGGTTTCTCTTTGGTGTTTTGTAGGCTTTTCAGTGATAATCGATGCACGCGCAAAGATGTAACCAAAGAAATGAAATGGATATGACAAATATGAATGTGAAAAGTTTACAATGTTAAAGTGAATCTCGATAGGAGTCCATAGGCGCAAACGGATTGCAATTCGGAGTTCGGACGAGAGAGAACGGAGCGAAATAGTGAAGTCGCGCAAGAGCTAGCGACCGAGCTCGCGGCCGCGAGAAATCGTCCAGAACGGCCAGAAGCTCGCGACCGAGCTCGCGGCCGCGAGCCCGGTCGTGAGGCGAGGCGCCAGGGCACAAAATTAGGGTTTTTTTGCACCTATATATATCCCCAAGCTTGCTCCCGCGGCCCCAACCTTCCACAGCCGCGTTTTTGGACCTTTTTCTCAGTTTTTTCATTGTTCTTCATTTATTTTCGATTTAGCTTTGATTTAGATTAATTCTAGTATTAGTTTTCAATCATTCTGCAATTGTTCTATGCATTGTCGACGCTCGAACGCTTTTAGTCCCAACAATTTCGTTTTTCTGCTTTCCGCTGGGTTTGGATACTGAACCCAACCATTGTTCTTCGTACGCTTCCCACGGTTTTATCAATTTAATTTCTATTTTTATGATTATTTCGTATTTAATTTCGCTATTTATGTCTAGCTAATTTCGTTCTAATCCTAGGGTTTGCATAATTCTATCCTATATGTTGTGATTCCTCGCTATTGTTATTTACCTTCCGCATCGATTCATGATTCTTGGTGCTTATTTATACGTGTTGATTTGATCAATCTGATGCACATCATAGTTGCCGCTAATTACGTAATGCTTTAATTGTCAATCAATCTTGAATGCATGATACGGATAAGCTTTGAGTCGAATCGAGATAGGAACATTCGTAGGAAGCATATTCTTTGTGATCCTTTCGAGTTGCTTATTTTCTCTGAGACGAATAAATAATAGGAAAATTAGTAATCAACTGTCACAATTGTCGAATCAAGTTGTTCATTACATATGTGATCTTCCATCTTGTCCGGATTAAAACAGCTAATAATAAGGTGATAAACATCGCTGTGGATAGGATTAGTGCATCCCTGTGGTTAGTCTTTATCTCTTATATTCATCTTCGAGTATTTATTGTTTTGTTTATTTTCAAGTATCCGAAGCCCTAAACCCTTTCAAACCATATTCTGTTGCTTGGATAATGATGAAGGATTAGAGAGTTAGCTTCTGTGTTTTTGCATTACAATCCATGTGGATACGATACTCGACTTACCATATATACATCGCGCGTTATTTACGTGCGATCAAAATTCTGTCGATCAAATTTGCGCTGTTGTCGGGATTGTTAAGATCACATAGGAATAATTTGACGATTGGAGTTATTAATTCAAGTTATATATTTATATTATTTATTTATTCTCGCTGTAATTGCTCTCTTTTCTCAAGGTTGTTTATGATCACAAGATCTCGGGATAGCCCGAACAATCTTTCACCTGTGGATCGAAAATTCACAAAGGAGAAGGAGACGAGAGAGAAGAAGGGCTGCAATGGCGCCTAATCAACGTAATCGGGGCATTCCTCCCGAGCAAGTTGCACGCATGCTAGCTGAGTTTGCAGAATGCACGCCAGATGGCGAATATGGGACTCTTGTCCCTACTCCCAAGCAAGACTCGAACTATATGTACCGACCTCCCACCGAGCAATTCCAAGGAGGCGGATGGGGCCCGAAGTGAATGCTAATAACTTCGAGTTGAAGCCGACCCTAATCAAGATGGTGCAAGGAGAGAGCCAGGGGAGGAGTCACAGAGGACCCAATGCACATCTTGAGACATTCCTCGATATATGTGACACCATCAAGCAAAATGGATGCCACAAGATACGATTCGGACGCGCATGTTCGATTCTCTCTGCAGCCTGTGCCAAAGATGGTTCAAGAGCTCGGACCGAACCGGATAGATAGTCGGGGAAACTTTAGAAGTTCCTTTCTAAGTATTTTCCATCAGCCAAAGCCCGTAAGATCATAGCCGAGGTATCCCACTTTGCCAACAAGGAGACGAGTCATTATTCAAGCGTGGGAGGATTCAGGGGCCTATTGAGGAAGTGCCCACAACACGGATTCTCCAAAGAGCAGCAGATCACGCAGTTCTATAGCGGGCTAACATCAGATAACGAAGAGCATTGTAGATGCATCGGCGGGGATGCCTGCTGAACCGTCGAGAGAGAGGCCACCGCATCATAGAAGAGATGGCGGCCAATAGTTATCAATGGCCAATGGAGAGAACACCCGGCGGCAAAACAACAGAGAGAGTGACTAAATTTGATGATCTTATGAAGAAATTCACTTTTGAAGAGTCGATCGAGATGTAAGAGGTCAATCATATCAATCGAGGAACAATGGGTGAAATCCGGCATACCATCCGAACAACAGGAATCATCCGAACTTGTCATATGCTAACCCCAATAACTTCCAACAACCTCCAGCAGGATTCACCATGCGTAATGGTATGATCCAAGAGCCAAGAAGGTGGTTTAGAGGAGTTGATGCGCAGTTGGTTGTGAGCAACCAACAAATGACGACGAATCAGAATTCGATGGCCACACAACAGAACTCGTTCATCAATAGCACTACTCAGAAAATTGCACATCTAGAATCCACCATGACAGCCATGGGCAAACACTTGAAGATGCTGGATAATCAGATCAGTCAGATGGCCGCACAGCAGAATGCACAGCCAAAGACGGGTCAATTTTCGAGTAATACGGAAGTGAACCCAAAGAATCAGTGCTTCTCCATCCAGACGAGAAGTGGAGCAGCGTATCAGACCCACCCGGACGAAGAAGGAGCGACGAAAGAGCACCTCGCGACCGAGCTCGCGACCGCGATCCCGGCCGCGAGCCATCACGCATCTAGTCAGTTCGAGGCGCACGCGGGGGAAAGAGCGGCCGTGAAAGAACAACACCTCACGATCGAGCTCGCGACCGCGAGCCCGGCCGCGAGAAACCAGGCAGAGAGCCAGGGAGACGAGGACGCGCACGCGCGCCCAGACGCGAGGAAGACCGCTGAAGTAGCGTGCGTCCCTAGCGACCTTCCTCGCGATCGCGAGGGAGGCCGCGAGGGGCGTCCTGTTCCAAATTTTCCGATGTATACACCACCGATTCCATTCCCGAGTCGTTTGGCCAAGCCCAAGCATGATGAGAGGTCGACTCGATTACGGAAATGTTCGAGAAAGTAAACATTAATATTCCTCGCTAGATGCACTCAAAGACGCGGGGTATATGAAGTTCTTGAAAGATGCCGTGACCAATAAGAAGAAGTTTAAGAAATTCGAGACGGTCAATCTATCTCAAGAGTGCAGTGTTGTGCTGTAAAAGAAGTTGCCATTAAAACAGAAAGATTCGGGCAACTCGACACTGCGTGTGTCATTGGAGGCATACCTTCTCCAAAGTCTTTGTGTGATTTGGGTGCAAGCATCAATTTGATGTCGTTGTCCATATTTAATAAATTGAGATTGGAGAGTTGAAGCCTACCACGATTACTCTCCAAATGGCAGACGCATCAATCACAAGGCCAAAAGGGATAGTGGAAGATGTGCTGATCAAAGTCCAAGGATTCATCTTCCCAGCAGATTTTGTGGTCCTCGATATGCCAGAGGATGGGAACATGCCTCTCATTCTAGGGAGACCGTTCTTAGCCACAGGCAGAGCTCTGATCGACGTGCAGGAGGGTGATCTCACCTTCCGTGTGAACAAAGATGAGTTAACGATTTTGATTTATGATGCCATCACGAGAGAGGAAAACTCAGCATATGAAGAGTGCTATTCGATCACTACTACCACAGCCAGCCCATTCTTGAGCTCGAATTTCAATAGACCATCAGACGAGCATGCTGCGAGGAAGAAGTGGACTCGGTATAAAAATCTGAGTGATTCGTTCAAGCTCAGTGGAAGCCACTCTTATGCCAAATGGTGGTCTATGGTCAATGCTAAGTACAAGGGCAAGAAAAAGTTTGGAAAGACCACAGTTGTCAAATCGCCCGATTGACGAGAGGTAACGTCGAGCTAGCGACGATAATCCAAAGATCGGTTGGGAGGTAACCCAACATTTTACATGCTTTATGTTTTTCGTTTTGTTTTGCTTGTTTTCTTTATTTTGATGTGTCTTGTTTGTTTGTTTTTAAGTCCCAAGGTATATCATCAATGGCGAGGATTCTATCCACCGTCGGAGTAGCGCGATATTTGAGGTAAGGTCTCTCCCAATCACTCTCTTCTGCAAACATTATTGTCTCCATTGCACACTGTTGACAATAAGTTTGGGGGGGAGTGGTCGAGTGTGATGTGGTTGAGAGTCCTTTTTATGTTTTGCGTTGTTTTGTTAAGTTTTTATATGTTGGGGCTTTTGTCGTGTCTTTTGTGTTTTTGTTGTGTCGGTCGATCAACGAGTTGAAGTGAAATGTGTTAATCCATGTAGCCAATGATGATAGAAATTTTTTGTTAAATAGATGATAGTGCACATGATATGTTAGAAAATGACGCATGGATAACTTGAGATTGCTTAGCTTGTCGCTTTTAACCATTTGCTAAAACCGTGAGACTTGAGCTTCATCGTATACACATCTTGTTATTTCTTTTATTTGTGTGATATCGCATGTAATTATCTTCTAGAACTTGCCGCTTTTTTACGTATCGAGGCTGCAATATGTGTTTTGAATATGGAAAGGATAAAAGGCCATCTTTGTTAAACCACATATTTACCCAAACACTAGCCTAATGATATATACCATTTGTCGCCTTCTTTGAGCCTTTATTAGACCTTATTCTTTCGATTAACCGGATAATAGGAGGTGAGGATGGATATGAGAATCAAATGGGAGAAAAATTTGTTTTGATATGCAAAGTGGGGATAAAAGATAAAGTATGGTACCCGTGTGAAAAAGAATAGACCCTATAAGCTCTATTACAAAGCCAAGAAAAGAAAAATTTTGTGAATAGTATGAGCATAAAGGAAGTCAATTATCAAAGTATATGGTACCTTGAGTGAATAAATGTCGAAATAGCATGTTGGAAAGAAAAGGAAAATGAACAAAGTCCATATGTGTTGATTGTATAGATGGAAGTGCTTAGAGTATACTTGAGTCACTTAGACATATATTATCATACCTTAACCAATGTGCCTACAATACAACCTATGAAAAGTCATTTTTGATCCTAATTTGAATGCATTTGACGTGGTGGAGATATTAGAGAAATGGCAAGCCTTTGGTAAGATTTTTGCATTGCATTGATTTTTGAGTGCATACACGTCCCTTATTTCTTTATGAGTTGAGTGTACTCTATATATTACGCACATGCCATTGTGAGGGTTGAATTGAATGAGATTTTTGCTTTCAATGGTTGTACAATGTCGAATTGACTAATGTTGTCGTGTGCACTAATAATTTTGAGATTTGAGATATTTCTGAGGCTTGATTGTGTTAATCACCTTCGCTGATGCTCGTTGATCTTTTGTTGTTTTCTCTCTTTCTTTTTGGTCTTGTTTTTGTTTGAGGACAAACAATGCTTTAAGTTTGGGGGTTTGATAACGCGCATTTTACACGTTTATTAATGATTTTTAAAGATGAATTTAGATCATGTGTTTATGTCTTGGATCTCAATGCTTTTATATATTTTTGGAAGATACTGCTCTTGGGGTTTCTCTTTGGTGTTTTGTAGGCTTTTCAGGTGATAATCGATGCACAAGGCAAAGATGTAACCAAATATGATGAAATGGATATGACAAATATGAATGTGAAAAGTATACAATGTTAAAGTGAATCTCGATAGGAGTCCATAGGTGCAAACAGATCGCAATTCGGAGTTCGGACGAGAGAGAACGGAGCGAAACAGTGAAGTCGCGCAAGAGCTAGCGACCGAGATCGCGGCCGCGAGACGCGGCCGCGAGAAATCGCCCAGAACGGCGAGAAGCTCATGACCGAGCTCATGACATGAGCCCGGTCGCGAGGCGAGGCGCCAGGGCACAAAATTAGGGTTTTTCTGCACCCATATATATCCCCAATCTTGCTCCCGCGCCCCCAACCTTCCACAGCCGCGTTTTTGGACCTTTTTCTCAGTTTTTTCATTGTTCTTCATTTATTTTCGCTTTAACTTTGATTTAGATTAATTCTAGTATTAGTTTTCAATCATTCTGCAATTGTTCTACGCATTGTCGACGCTTCGGAACGCTTTAGTCCCAACAATTTCCGTGTTTTCCCGTTTTCCGTTGGGTTTGGATACGAACCCAACCATTGTTCTTCAGACGCTTCCCTACGGGTTTTATCAATTTAATTTCTATTTTTATGATTATTTCATATTTAATTTCGTTATTTATGTCTAGCTAATTTACATTTCTAATCCTAGGGTTTGCATGATTCTATCATATATGTTGTGATTCCCGCTATTGTTATTTACCTTCCGAGGCATTGATTCATGATTCTTGGTGCTTATTTATATGTGTTGATTTCGATCAATCTTGATGCACATCATAGTTGCGATTAATTACGTAATGCTTTAATTGTCAATCGATCTTGAATGTATGATCTGGATAAGCTTTGAGTCGAATCGAGATAGGAACATTCGTAGGAAGCATATTCTTTGTGATCCTTTTGGAGTTGCTTATTTTCCTCTAGAGACATAACAGTAATAGGGAAAATTAGTAATCAACTGTCACAATTGTCGTAACTGAAGTTGTTGGCTACATATGTGATCTTCCATCTTGTCTGGATTAAAACGGTTAATAATGAGCAGGATAAACATCGTTGTGGATAGGATTAGTGCATCCCTAGGGTTAGTCTTTATCTCTTATATTCATCTTTGAGTATTTATTGCCTTTGTTTATTTTCAAGTTGTTACCTTTGCTTTGGATTTAAGTATCCGAAGCCCTAAACCCTTTCAAACCATATTCTTTTCTTGGATAATGATGAAGGATTAGAGAGTTAGCTTCTGTGTTTTCGCATTACAATCTCTGTGGATACGATACTCGACTTACCATATATACATCGCGCGTTATTTACGTGCGATCAAAATTCTGTCGATCACATTTAGACTTAACGAATCCCCGTATTTAAGATATCGTACGTATATTAATTATTTACAGCGGTCTGACTGCTTAAAATAATTAATTACTTTTATTCCTTAAGTAGTACCACTCAACCTTATTATTGTACTTGAGATAACTCAACCTGTAGGGTTTAGTACAATAAACCTTTTGAGCTCCTTAAGGGGACGTCATCATCCTAAACGGATACGGTGACTCGACATAGGTAACTTGATGACATACAAGCGCTGCTACCATCCAAGATGCAGAGAATATTGGGTTAACTCATGTAACCCTCACCCATAACAAGTCAAAGTGATGGTCAGCAACTCATACTCACCTAATACCTTATCGAGGTTTAGATCAACGTAAAGTCACAAAGATGTAGGTTCTTTATGACGGTCAGATAGAAGAACTCATCTCACTGTGATCCATCAATACGTCAGAGACGTACCAGCATAGACAAGCAACTAAGTCAAGTCACTTCTTATCTATACCGTAGCCTATACCGAAAACTCATCCTCAAGTTATCTCAGCTGTGATACTTTTTATATCTCATTAAACTTGACCAATCATACAGACTTCTGTGATCTACAACACACTGTATGATCTAACTTATATATGAGATAAAGGGACATACATATACAATCAAGTAAACAATTCAGATAGGAGATTGTAATAGTGGTAACAGGAAACATTGTATACAAGCTCAACCAAAACTGCTTCCAGTATACAAATCCAACAGCTGTTACTTTCCCACTTACAAACTCCAAAATGTACTAATATACATCGGGGGCACGTTGACATTCTTGGCTGATTCAGAAGATATTGTGGTTGTCCTAGATATGGTGGTCGAAATTACCCTTGCATGAACTGATTCGGTTTCTACCATTTTCTCTCCCAATTCTATTTTTTTTAAAACCTCTGATCCATAAGTAGCAGTCTTGGTGGGGCTTGAATCTAAAATGGTACTGAGTTCGGGTCTTGCATCACCTTATCTAGTTGTATTTCTATTTCCATATTCAGTGCGATTTAAGGTCTCTGCGTATGACATCGGAGGTTGACTCGCTAATACGATTCTGATCTCCAAATTTAAGCCATCACGAAACAACTCAGGCATCTTCTCATCTATTTCCACCTTATAAGGTGCATATCGGGCTAAGTTGCAAAATTCACGATCATATTCTTCCATTATCCTCTTTCCTTGCTTCAAGTTTACGAACTCGATTTATTTTTGCTTGCGATAACTTCAAGGTATATACTTTCCATACAATTATTCCTTGAATTTTTCCCACGTAAAGTTCTCCAATTGTTCAGGTGAAAAGGTTTTCTGACGGGATTCCCACCAAAAATCAGCAGGTCCTTTCAATTGGAAGGTATGCACAAGAGGCATTCTTTGTTAGAGCACTCAAGAATTTGAAAATTCGCTCTATAGTGCGAATCCATTCTTCAGCTTCAGCTAGACTACCAGCTCTAGTGAAAGATGGTGGATTCTGAAGGAGAAAAGTTCTGCAATTCTACAATCGGGATAAGGAGGTGGTACAGGTGAATTTTGGGAAGAATTTGCACTTTCTCGCTTTTCTTCTTCATGACTAGGGCTTTGACGTCTGGGTGGCATACTGCATTGCAAATGAATTATTAAAAGTTATAGTATGTATATGATTTATTAAGAAGCGGGAGAAAGTTCTCAATCAAACAAACATGTTTGTATCTCAAAGGATCTTTACAATTGTTTAAACACAAGGTATTGGTAATGAAATAACACATTTTCATAACAAAATATTCACATATATATATTAAGGAGAAAATAGCCTCTCGAGGACTTTTTACAAAAGGGAAAAAACTTGTCATCCTAAAGGACTCACATATCTATGTTGCATCTCTAGTAAAACCCTACTCGGTATGGCTCTCTAAGTGCGTTACTGGATCATTAACTATCTAATATGTATCTCTAGTCTACATACATACCTACACATTATTCATACTACTATACATATATGCATCACTAAACATGTACAAAACTATATGCCTTCTATCTAAAACTGACATCTCCATTATGGTGATAGATAAATATTGACCCATGAAAAGCATCCATCACTGCCACTGCTATTTTGCATGTTTTTGTCTTATTTTTCCTTGTTTGTTTTTGACGATTTGGTTCATTTTTGGTTTATATTTGAATATATTTTATTGGAATCATGTTCGTTTTTGTTTTGTGTAGGGAATGATCGTGTTGAACCATTTTGTGCATAAAAAGCGCACCCAAGCACCGGACTCGGCGTAGCCGACGCTGGGTGCGTATCGCATCATGAGGAAGTGAAGTGAAGACCCGCGTCTGGCGCTGCAACGCATCCGGTGCTGGGTTTCGAGTCCAGCAAGCGCCTGCGTCTGGCGCTGGAGTGCGTCCAGCGCTGGGTGGCCCAAAGCAAGCATCGTCTCGAGCACTGCGTGCGTCCGTGGCGGCGTCGCTGCCGGGGCTGGCTGAAATCATCCCGAGACTCGTCGCGTCCGGCGCTACATTGTATCCAGTGCTTCGCAAGAATTGAAGAACATCCAGGAAGTCGACGCATCCGACGCTGGCATGCATCCGGCGCTGGCACCCCATTCCGAGAGCGCGCGAGTCCGGCGTTTGCTTGCGTCCGATGCTGGGCTGCTCGCGTTTAACCTTGTTTCATAACGCGCGCATCCGGTGCTGCGCGTAAATTTTCGATCGCTATATATATGTTTTTAAAAAACTAAAACCCTACCGCTTATTTCATTATTTAGTTTTTCACTCGTTTTGTGCGCCTCCTCCCAGACGATTTTCTTTCTCCAAGTGTTCCAAGTATTTTTCTTTGTTCTTTGTGATTCAAGATTATTTTAAGGATTATTATTATTGGATTTCTATTCCTAAAGACTTTAATATACAATTCCATCGCTTGTTCTTATTCCTGAGATTTCTCATCGCTTTCTTTCGTGTTCTCACATTTATTTCATGTTGATTTCTACGCTTTGGTGATGCTTAATATTGGTGTTTGCTTAATTATTCTTTTCTTCCATTTAATCTATTCGATTTATGCCTAGGGTTCATCATGTTGATTCTATGTTCTTCAATCTAGGGTTTAATTCTTGTTTAGATAATTTCTTTGCTTTGTCAATTTCCGCCTAGTTAATTCGTCTTTTTTTCTTTAATTTCCTCGTCTAGGTAATCTATTGTTTTAAGGTGACGGTCAAACATCTCTTAGTAAATAGAATGTTTAGGAATTTAATTGCTTTCGTGTGGTAACTTAGTAACGCCTGTTAAGTTTTCCTTGAGAGACGACTCGGATTAGCTTGATCGCTAAGAGGACCTCGTTAGATTGCGAGGGACTTTATTAGTGATCTTTTTATTCAAACAGTGCCCGTTCTTTCTTTGTCCGGAGCCCTCCCAACGCCGCCTATCCCAACGCCTGCTCAGCTCCGCACCCCAGCGCCCGTCTCTCTCCGTTCGGCGTTTCCCCGAAGCGCCGCACGTCTCACCCCAGTGGCCTCGTTCCGTCGACGTTTCGCGTTAGCCCCTGAGCCATCAGCGTCCCAGCGTCCGGAGCTACCTTCCTGTGCGCGCACCGCGTTTCCCAGCTCTTGTGCTCAGCCTTCGTCCGGCATACAGTGCCCACTCGCACGTACATCAATATGGTCCGAACTAAACAAGCTGTCGGTTCTAGCTCCCATCACGCTCGGGATAACGATGTTCTTATGAAGGAACCCGTGGAGGATATCAGCATAATGTACTCAACCATATTTCCTATTTATAATCCTATGGAAGGTACACAATATCGACATTTTGCATTTCAAGATATCACTCTTCCGCGTCAATTCAATTGGCAATTGATGCAAAGTTTAGGTCTTGAGGATAAAGTAAAGAAATATTTGAAGAATTTAGGAATGCTGCAATATACTATGATGGATTTGCCTGGTTACTCTCCGTTATTGATTGAATTTTATTGTACAATGAATTTTGATGATGAATCTGATACTATGACCTATCGTCTGTTGGGACAAGAGTATGTTGTCACACCTCGTATTATGAAGGGGGTGTTTGGATTTCCGACTTCAGGTGCACGTGGTTTACCCCCTTCATTAAATGTCAGAGAGGCTTGGCAGGAATTATCAGAGTTTAACAACTGGTCGTCAGTTGGAATGCGAGTGGATTCATCAAGGATGCAGCATTGGCAATGGTACATAAATTCATCGCATTTAATGTTTTTGGGAATGAGCAGGCCAACAAGGTCAACACTGCTGAGGTTTTCTTGCTCACATGCGCGGTAAAGAAAATAAAGGTCTGCCAACATTCTTCATCTGGGAACACTTGCAGCTGGTTCAGTGGCGTAAGAAATATCGGCCGACCTTGTGTCAAATCCCTACTGGTCTAGCAGTCCATTTAGGGATTATTAATAATGATGGACGACACATTCCTAGGCAAGATTTGATACGACCTAAGATGATCGATCTTAGTGAGCTTCGAGGCGCCCCTTTTGCATATAATGAGACTACTCTTGTACCTCATAATTTAAGGAATTGTGTGAAGAGATATAGGCATGCGCAACTCGTAGAAGCCCAAGCAGCAGAGGCAGGACCATCTCATGCGCCTTCGGGTGATATGGGCATTTTTGACACTACCCTTGCATCCAAAGATGAGGGTGACGAGGCAAGAGAGGATACTGAGCCGGTTTAGAGCAACGCCGATCCTAACCATCCACAGTTCCCTTCACAGCATGATGCATTGGGGTAAGGATACAACTATATTCGTGAAGAGTTGGGCCAGTTTAGGAGTGAATTGGCTGGCCACTGGAGAGAATTTCGTTAAGACATCTACTCTCGATTTGATCAGCAAAATCAACGTCTTGACGAACAGAATCAATTGTGGCATGAGCAGAACCTGCGCTGGAATGAGTATAATCAGCAGATGATTGAGCAGAATCAGCGCATGGCTGCTCTTGAGGCTCAGTGGAACACTTGGACCACTTTTCATGGCGCTCCACGTCCACCACCGGTGTCTGACCAATAGTGATTCTTCACTATTGGAGTGTATGTGTTTTTCTATTTTTTGTGTGCGTCGTGTTGTTTTCGTTGTTTTCTTGTCTTTGTTTGCTGTTTTTGTAGGTTTTGTCTTTTGCTTGATACCCCGTCGTTCCGTTTATTCGCTTTCAGAGAAGTCGCCTCTACCTTTCTCTTATATATTTATCTGCAATAAGGACCTTGCCTGTTTTAAGTGTGGGGGGGGGTTTCATTTTCCGTTTTGTTTGTTTTGCTTGTGTTCTGTCGTTTTGTGTTTTGTCGTTTCTTAACTTTTTGTTTGGATTAGAGAGGATTTTATTCTCTTGAAATCAATGGTGTATGAAGAATTATGCTTTAAGTTGAATTAATTGTGTTTTGATCATAATTTATTGCGTCTTGGTATATGGTTTTTAGTGTGATGAAACTTATGTGTCAATTTAAACTGTGGGACATGATTAGGAAGCTGTGATTAGACAATGTGTGTGATCGGTTGTCATATACTTCGTACATGGAACCCTTTTCTTGTATGATTTTTCAAAAAAATAAAATAAAAAAAAAGAAAAAAAAAGAAAAGAAAAGAAAAGAAAATCATTGTTGTGATGTTTGAAATAAGTGGGTTTAAAATTCGAATAAGGGGCTTTACCCCTCTTGCGTGTGTTGTCTCTCGAATGGAGACTCTATGCGATGGGTATAGATATCTACGTTAGGATACTCGAGTGTACAACTTGAATGTTTCACCTAACGATTATTGTCCTATAATCTGTTTTAAGTTCCACATGTTTTATTTATTTTTATCATTGGGATATCTTACATGAAAGGGAACCATATGAGTTGTATATTGATTTCTGAAATCATGTTGAGTCGAAGCACAACTATTCTATGATAAGTCACATGTTTAGATTGATGAATGAGGATCATTATATTGAGAATTGTATTATTAAGATGCATTGAAATGATGTGAATATGTAATTGATTATATTTGAAGTATTGATTCTATGTGTACCATTCTTTTCAAGAAACTAAAATTTGCTCGAGGACAAGCAAAGAGTTAAGTGTGGGGGAGTTGTTTTGCATATTTTTGTCTTGTTTTTCCTTGTTTGTTTTTGACGATTTGGTTCCTTTTTGTTTATATTTGAATATCTTTTATTGGAATCATGTTCGTTTTCGTTTTGTGTAGGGAATGATCGCGTTGAACCATTTTGTGCATAAAAAGTGCACCCAAGCACCGGATTCGGCGTAGCCGGCGTTGGGTGCGTATCGTGTCATGAGAAAGCGAAGTGAAGACCCGCGTCTGGCGCTGCAACGCATCCGGCGCTGGGTTCCGAGTCCAGCGAGTGCCCGCGTCTGGCGTTGGAGTGCATCCGGCGCTGGGCGGCCCAAAGCAAGCATCATCCCGAGAGCACCCGCGTCCGGCGCTGGCGCGCGTCCAGCGCTGGGCGTTGAAGCCTAAGACTCCAGAGGGCTCCTGTGTCCGACACTGGCCCGTGTCCGACGCTGGGTGCCCGAAGCTGAAATCATCCCGAGACTCGTCGCGTCCGGCGCTGCATTACGTCTGGTGCTTCGCAAGAATTGAAGAATATCCAGAAGTCGACGCGTCCGGTGCTGGCACCTCATTCCGAGAGCGTGCGAGTCCGGCGTTTGCTTGCATCCGGCGTTGGGCTGCTCGCGTTTCGCCTTGTTTCATAACGCTCGCATCCGGCGCTGCGCGTAAATTTTCGACCGCTATATATATGTTTTTAAAACGCTGAAACCCTACCGCTTATTTCATTATTCAGTTTTTCACTCGTTTTGTGCGCCTCCTCCCAGACGATTTTCTTTCTCCAAGTGTTCCAAGTATTTTTCTTTGTTCTTTGTGATTCAAGATTATTGTAAGGATTATTATTATTGGATTTCTATTCCGAAAGACTTTAATATACAATTCCATCGGTTGTTCTTATTCGTGAGATTTCTCATAGCTTTTTTTCCTGTTCTCGCATTTATTTGATGTTGATTTCTACGCTTTGGTGATGCTTAATATTGGTGTTTGCTTAATTATTCTTGTCTTCCATTTAATCTATTCGATTTATGCCTAGGGTTCATCACGTTGATTCTATGTTCTTCAATCTAGGGTTTAATTCTTGTCTAGATAATTTCTTTGCTTTGTCAATTTCCGCCTAGTTAATTCGTCTTTCTTTCTTTAATAATTCCTCGTCTAGGTAATCTATTGTTTTAAGGTGACGATCAAATATCTCTTAGTGATTAGAATGTTTAGGAATTTAATTGCTTTGGTGTGGTAACTTAGTAACGCCCTGTTAAGTTTTCCTGGAGAGACGACTCAGATTAGCTTGCTCGCTAGGACGACCTCGTTAGATTGCGAGGGACTTCATTAGTGATCATTTTAGTCAAACAACTGCCCTCATCATCATCAAAACCAACCATCATGCCATCAGCTGCCTCATCTGAATGTATCATCTCCATATCGCAATCAACCTCGGGAGCGTTAGATTTGTATAATGAAAGCAGAATGGTTGAGCTTGTATACAATGTTTCATGTTACCACTATTACAATCTCCTATCTGAATTGTTTACTTGATTGCATATATTTGTCCTATTATCTCATACAAAAGTTAGATCATACATTGTGTAGAAGATCACAGAAGTTTGTATGATTGGTTAAACTTATTTAGATATAAAAAGGATCACAACTGAGACAACTTTAGTACGAGTTGTCGGTATAGGCTGCAATATAGATAAGAAGTGACTTGACTTGGTTGCTTGTCTATGCTGGTACGTCTTTACGTATTGATGAATCACAGTGAGATTATTTCTTCTATCTGACCCTCGTGAGGAACCTAGATCTCGATAACTTTACGTTGATCTAAACCTCGATAACTTTACGTTGATCTAAACCTCGATAAGATTTTAGGTGAGTATGCGTTACTAACCATCACTTTAACTTGTTATGGGTGAGGGATACATGATATAACTCAAGATTCTCCTCATCTTGGGTGGTGGCAGTGCTTGTATGTCTTGCTAGTTACCTGTATCGAGTCACCGTATCCGTTTAGGATGATGACGTCCCCTTAAGGAGCTCAAAAGGTTTATTGTACTAAACCCTATAGGTTGAGTTAGCTCAAGTACAATAATAAGGTTGAGTGGTATCACTTAAGGAATTAAAAATATTAATTATTTTAAGCAGTCAGAATAATATAAATAATTAATAGACGTGCAATATCTTAAATACGGGGATTCGTAAGTCTAAGTGCAAGCCCGACTCAACTTCAGTAATATAGGGGCAAGTTAGCATTTATTCTCTAGAGGAATGAATAAATGTTTATGAATTAATTTATGTTCGGGCGAGCATATGATAATTAATTCATTTTAGGCTCATCTTTATTCCTTGCATTTGATCCTTGGCTGGCCCATCAAGGCCTAGAGATGCTAGAATTTTCGCCTACTACAGTAAAGTCTCACTAGGACTCTGTTCTGATTAATGTATTATTTTAATACATCTTCAGTATCTAGATATATATTATCTGATATTATTAGATATCAAGAGATAGTATCCGATATCGTTACAATATCAAGAGATATTATCTGATATTATTAGATATCAAGAGATAATTATTCTAGATATGATTTTTCTCCAAAGCAATTATTGTATTTATTAGAAATGCAGGGATCCTATATAAATATGATTCTATGAATCATTATAAATACAAGATGAGAGAAACATAGAAGTAATCATATTCATTTGTTGAGATTTTCGAAAATCTCATAGATCAAAGTAGGAAGTGAATTTTTGCAGTTTTCTCTATAAATTGTTCTCACTTAGTATTGGAGAATAGGCATCCGGGATACAGTCCAGAAGATCAAAGCTACAGTCTGCCATTGATCTCATATCCCAAAAGTTTACATGTAAACACGAGTAAACACCTATGTATTGTATTTAATTATATAGATGCATGATATGTATACAATCAATGTATGGTGAATTAAATATCCAAGATAGATCCTCGGGAAGAGGGTAAAATAAGATTTTCCTACAGGGAGATGGTGGTCCGCAAGCACATCCATCGAAAAAGTAGAGTGGTAACACTCCAGGATGAAGAATATATGGGTCAGTAACAAATGGCATCTAACTGATGTCAAGGGGCTATTGGTGAATAGTGCTAATAACCGACATAAACTCGAGCTCATCCTCAAAGGATCTTGGGACACCATGTGTTCTCGAAGATCTGGCCTCAGCCTTTGTTGGGAATGATGGTGGTGGTGTCTTAGGGGTAGAAGAAAAATGAATAGCCTGAAATGTAATGGGGTCTATAGAGGTTACAAATGGCTGTCCATATAGATCCAAGTTAATTGGAAACATCTCAAAACCAAACATGTGCTGCTTAGGAATCATAGGAATAGAATAAACATCAGGTAAGGGTAATTGAGAATCTGGCATAACGGCTCCAACTCTACGATAGTAGGCCTAGTATCAGGCTCAAGGATAATAAGCTCAATATCAGCGAGCTCAAGGTCCTCATATTCAGGTGCAAAAGCAAAATTATCAGCTAACTAAATCTGGTGAACGGTTGGGATAAAATCAGCTAGTGGTGGAAAAGAGCTAGGGATGGACTCAAATTAAATAATACTATGAGCTAATTGTGGCAATAAGTCAGAAAGGTCAGCCTGTTTAGCAGCCTCAAAGCCCGAATCAATGAATTAAGTGCAATACATACAGCCTAGTTATAACACTCAGCAGGCAACATAGGAATCAACTGGAGTATGCCATCTAATCCTGACACGCCGTACTCACAAGCCTCCCTCCACAAACAATGAAATTATACGAGAAACTCGCCCAATGTCTGCTTGCAATCCCTACTGTACTGATAAAATCTTTCTCTAATCCTTGCTGACACGGATCTGCCAGCAGTACTCTTCTGAGTTGTCCTAATCGTATCTGTCATCCCAGATAGAAAGAAAACTCAAACACGTGTGAAAAAACGTACCCATAAGATTATGTTGTCCTTATCGGGATTCGACTTAACTAAAAATACACTTTTAATTGACTCATAATCGAATGAGATAATCGTAGAGGGAAAGTTAACCTAAGTCGTCTCTCAAGGAAAACTTAACTATGCTTATTGTTCGTGTTGCACATAAAAACGGTAAATCCTAAACACTCTAATACCAACGGGAATTTTGGAATGAACAAAAATTGAAAAGCGGAAAAGTAAATTTAAATAAAAACTATCCTAGCTAGGGGTTTTCAACCCCTAGTTGATACCTAAAGAAATCACGAATGCAGGTAGCTAAAAGTGTAGAACAAAACTAAACTAAATTCATCAAACGGAAAGCAATAAAATACGATGGAGAAAGATTCAACATAAAAATAAATTCCAATATTAAACTGTGTAGAACGTAAATTATCAAATGCAAAGAAAAGGAAAGATAGTACCAATATGAAAAAGCAATAATCTGAAATCAACTTTGAATCTGAATCCAACTGAACTAACATGTAGTGCATAAATTGAAAGGAACGACTGAAAAGCAAAGCTGAAGGAAAATAAATGAAGAATAAAACTATCTCTCTTCTCTCTCTGTTTCTCGAAAATTCAACGACTACGGAAGTAAAAAAAGTGTGTCCGCCCTAACTCAGCGTGCGCGGCCTTTATATAAAACCAATGACTGAACGTCGGTTGCACACTGAGCGTGCACGATGCGGAGTGTAAAATTAGAGCTGAGCACCGGTTGAGACTGAGCGCTCGTTAATCGGGCTTTTCTATTCCAAAAGTGAGCACCGACTCGAAGATGAGCGTTCGCTGATCGTGTGCCTCTATCTCAGAAGTGAGATCCGCCGAAATGAGCGGGTGCGCGAGGCGAGCGAGCACGGGAAGGTGCACGCGTGCACAGGGGATGGCGAGCGCGGGCAAGCGAAGGCGTGGGCGGCGGTGCCGGGTTCCAGTGCGGACGAAGAGTTTACCGCGGCCGGAGGAAGCGCGTGTTTTGCATGTTTTTGTTCTGTTTTTCCTTGTTTGTTTTCGATGTCTTGATTCTTTTGTTGGTTATATTTGAATATCTTTTTATTGGAATCATGTTCGTTTGTGTTCTGTGTAGGGTATGATTCGTTGAACTTTTGTTGCTGAAGAGCGCGCAGCGCGGACTCGGCGTAGCCGGCCGCTGAGTGCGCAACACGTCGCTTCGCTTGAAGGAAGACGCGTCTGGCGCCTGGTGTGCGTCCGGCGCTGGGCACCCCTCAGAGAGCACTCGCGTCCGGTGCCTCGCCTCCGTCCGGCGCTGGAAGTCCTTTGCACGTATCATCCGGGCGCCCGCGTCCGCGCTTCCTCCGTCCGCTGAGTGGGGCAAGGCCCGCGCCGCCGCGTCCGTGTTGGGTTGCATGCACAATCTCGCCCGAGTCCGCGCGTCCGGCGCCTCATCGCGTTCGCGCCAGGTTTTAAATGTTTCATCCAGAGCTCGACGAGTCTCGGCGCGCTTAGTCCGGTGGCTAGCCGATCCGAGGGCCAGCGTCCGGCGCTTGGCATGAGTCGGCGTTGGGTTCCTTGTTTGCAGCGCGCAGCGTCCGTATTTGGGCTCGCGTCCGTGCTGCAGCGTTATTTTGGGCCGATATATATACGTTTTCAAACGCTGTTAAACCTACTTTTCATTATTTTTATTTTCCGTCTTTTGGTTTGGCGAGAGCAGAGAGAATTTCTTCAGTTCTTTATTTCCATTGCTTTTCCTTCTCCTTTCTTTTGATCTTGATTCAAGAATATTGTAAGGATATTGGATTCGTGCCAGAAGTTTGCTTATCAATTTCATCGTTCGTTTTGTTCGTAAGTTTCTTCTATCGCTTTGCTCTATCTTCTCGGATTTGATTGTTTTTAATTCCTATGTTGGTTATGATTAGTATTGATATTCGTCTAAGTAATTTTGTCTTCCGATTTATCTTTTCCATTCATGTCTAGGGTTTATAACTTCGATTACATGTTCTTCAATTTAGGGTTTAATTCTTGCCTAGACAATTTATCTACTTTGTCAATTTTCGCCTAGTTAATTCGTCTTTCATTCTTTAATATTTTCTTGCCTAGGTAATCTATCAACCCCCTTTTGAGATTAGAGTGTTTAGGAATTTAATTGTTTTTGTGTGGCAACTTAGTAACGCCCTGTTAAGTTTTCCTTGAGAGACGACTAGGGTTAGCTTTCCCTACTACAACACCTCATTCGATTGTGAGTCAATTAAAAGTATACTTTTGATTGAAACAAATTTTGGCGCCGTTGCCGGGGAAAACTTTAGGCGTTTATTAATGTTGCATGTTTTTCATTTTATTCTTCTCCTTGCCTTTCTTATTTTATACCGCAGTTGCGTTTGATCTCGTTTGTTGAGTGTGGTGTATGCAGGGACGCCGAAGCCTAAATCCTAGATTGGCATCCCCGTTAAAGTATACTCGTAAGTCGAGGAAACCGCGACTGCCTAGTGTGGCAGACTTTGATCACTCAGTTGTGGTAGCTTACGTGAGGGCAGTTCTCTCACATTTGAAGGGGATTTACTACCGTCGACAATCTTTTGTTTGAAGAATTCCCTCAAGGATCATGGCTGACGAATGAACAACAATCATGAGCGGCGTCCCTCGCGATGGGGGATTACTTCGCCCTAAGATAGGGAACTACCAATCCGATCATGTTGTGCCCGCGACACGTGGGTATGAGTTGAAGCAATCCTCTAACCTCATTCCCACTTTTCATGGCATGGCAAATGAGGATGCCACAGTTTATCGAGAGAATATAATCAAGTGGTGCTCATTCCCTCTATTGGGCCGAGCGAAGAGCGATTGAAGATCGTTGTTCTCCTATTCTTTGAAGGATAAAGCGAGTCTTGGCTTATGAGTCCAGACTCTCGACAAATTGGAATTACGTGTTGGGCGGTTCATGTTGAGGTTCTAACATAGCGAAGACCAAGATCTTGATCGAAAATAATGACGTTCAGCAAGATCGGATGAGGCGTTCCATGAGCGAGGAAAGATTAAAGAGCTTCAAAGCGAGCCTCATCATTTCTTCCCTTTGGTTGTTGTGCGATTCTTCTGATGGGATCACGAAATCCGATTAGGAAAAGGCCGACGATGCGGCGGGGGCAACATAGCTCATTCACCGAGGCTCTTGACAAATCTTTGGCGTCATGGGAGCAATTCCTCGGAAGGCATCTAATGCGCGTCGATCTTCGTCGACTCATTGGACTGGATCGGTTGTGAGGCGGATGGCACGCTCGTGAGAGATGAGCGAGATGAAGATGAAGCGGTGAGTTCCTTCACCACCCGAGTTATTGCTCCTTCTCCGGTTTCGCGCACCCCGAGTTTCTCGATGCATCCTTGTGGGTTTGCATGGAAATGGGACATCTGGGATATGTGCCAATATGGAACACCGGTCTATGAAGGCGGATGAGGCTTATTCTATGCAGGTTTCCGCCTCGACCACCTTATGAGCCGAGGCGAACTATGAGCAAAACCGGCAATACACTCGAGGTGGAAGAACGAGCCAAGGTCGGGTTCGGGTTCAAACTCAGACTCGGCCTCCACGCGCGGTACCACGAGCGATTACCTCGGCGGTATCAAAACAAGGGGTTATGTCGTGATGTCGTACATCGACCATATCGCCCGTCATATCCAGATATCCTTATCGTGACAGCGCCACCTCGGTACCCCCACCCAGCCACCTCCGCGGTGCCTCGCACCACCACCTCCACAGTCAACATGCTCTCCGAAATCATCGATGGAGGATAGTTTCCGATTCATGCGAGAGTAAGTTAGCAAGGAAGCACAAGATCACGACCATTAAGCGCTTGAGAATGCGATTGGCGATCTCGGTCTTCGAAATCAGACAACAACAGACGGGGAGGATCACGGCAAGGGCTCCCACCCAAGCTCAAGGCATGTTGTTCTTAAGTGGAAAGAAGGTTGATAATAAGGTACAACTCCGGAGATTGTGGAATAACAGATAGTGGAAGAGAGTGGTAGTGGAGAAACCGAGGAGGAGAAATGATTGAGAAGAGCGACCGGCGGTGCGTTACACAAGACGGCAAATCTATAAGCCTCCGATGCCATTCCCGGCGTTGAAAATGAGAAACAAAGCGGCGGTTCTCGATTTCTACAAAATGCTCTCAAGGTCAATGTTAATCTGCCGCTATTGGATGTGATCCAATGTTCCCGTATGTTAAGTTCTTGAGGAACTTGCATCCAAAAGAGGAGGTTTGTCGACAATGAGTGCATTATGGTATCTGGGTGGCAACTCCATTGTCGCAACCATCGCCCAAACAACGGGACCGGGTAACCGTCATCACAATTGCTTTGGGAAATGGTAAGGAAACAGGTATGCTAGATTTAGGAGGTATTAATCTTATGCCTTATCTTTTTCAAGCAATTAGAATTAGGAGGTTGAAACCCTTGGTATGAGTCTACAATTAGCCGATCGCTCTCCGCTACCCTAGGGGTGTAGAGGATATTCTTGTCGTGTGGGTGGCTTGATTGTACATGGATTTTGTGGTGTTAGAGATAGGCGATGTGCATGAAAATGGTCGAGACCCATCGCTATTAGGGCGACTTTTATGGCCACTACTAATACCTTGATTGATGTGAAAATGGAATATTAGGATGACCGTCCTGGGGAGACTAAGTCATTTCGGTGCATAATAATAAGGCCATGCCATCAATTAATTCAATTGAGCTTCTTTTATAGACTCGATTGATGCCTGGAGATTTCTTTATGCGGGATCAAGTGGAGGAAGTATCTGAGGATCGGCGACCGGAGGAAGGCTCATGTTGGGCCGAATTTAAAAACCGATAAAGGAAAGGAGATTCCACAAGCGAGAAGTTAGAGTTGAAGGAGCTTCCGAAATTTGAAGTATGTCTTCTGAGGATAATGAGCGAGGCCGTGATCATCTCTTGAACTCCGAGTACCAACAATCTCTTGGTTTCTGTTGAAACGACATAAGCTCGCTTCGGGTGGAGTTGGCGGATATCGGAGAATCGATCTGCCATGTGCATGCATAAGATATAGCTTGAAGATGGGCGTGAAAAAAAGGATGAACGGAGACTTAACCCGTGCTCGGTGAGGTAGTGAAGAAGGAGATCTTAAAGCTACTAGCATAAGGAATCATTTTCCAATTCTGACGCGAATGGGTCGATCCAGTCCATGTCGTGCCCAAAAGGAAGGAATAACGGTGGTCTAACGAGAGAAGGTTGGTGCCCACGAGACCCGATCCTTTGGATGGCGGATGTCATGAACTATCGGAGCTTAATGCTTCCACAAAAGATCATTTCCTTCTTTCATTGACCAAATGTTAGATGAGTTGGTGGTAATGAATTTCTTGTTTCTTGATGGCTTGTCGGTTACTACGAGTTGCTATAGACCCAGTGGATCAAGCGACAGCGTTCAAGTCCTTTGGGACATATGCTTCAAGGATGCCATTCGGCTCTGCAATGCTCCGTGTACTTTCAACGATGTATGATGTCTTTCTTTTCGACATGATGGAGATTTTGTAGAGATCTTTATGGATGATTTTTTGTTTGGATCCTCGTTTGATATTTGTTTGAAAAGATTGAGCGTGTACTTAGTGGTTGTGTGGAATCGGTCTTACTCTAAGTTAGGAGAAAAGTCATTTTATGGTCCGTAGTGGCATTGTGTTGGGACACATCGTGTCTGTCGGGATAGAGGTTGATAGAGCTAAAGTGGGTGATTGAAAATTACCCCACCAAATGATGTTAAAGGAATAAGGAGTTTCGGGTCCGTTGGTTTTCCGTCGTTTCATTAGGATTTTTCTAAAATATGTCAACCCTACTGATCTGTTGGCTCATATTCTCCTTTTAATTTTGATAATGATTGCCTTGTTGCTTTTAATGCTTTAAAGGAGAAGCACTTCGCTATCGTTGTCGGTCCTAATTGGTCTTTTCCTTTTAAAATCATGTGTGATGCTTCTAATTACTGTGTGGGGTGTCCTAGGTCAGCGGGTTGATAAAATGTTACGTGTGATTTACTATGCAAGCTAACTCTTAATCATGCTCAAGTAAATTATACACCACGAAAAGAGATGCTTCGTGATTTTCTCTCGATAAGTTTCGTGCTTACATAATTGGTTCTAGAGTAATAATACATAGTGATCATCGGCCTTAGATATTTGTTGACCAAACCCGAGCCAAGCTAGACTTATTAGATGGGTGCTCTTATTGCAAGAATTCGACTTAGAAATTCGGGATAGGAAAGGTAGTGAGAATGTGGTCCATCATTTCTAGATTAGATAGTCCTTCCGATTATCTATAGGTCCCTCTGAGTCCTTCTATGAGCATGCTTATAGTGCCTCTTCTATGCCTGGTATGTTGACATTGTTAATTATCTAGCATGTAGTGAGTTGAGGCGACCTTACCTCCCGAGAGAAGCGTTTCTTTTTACGTGCGTGATATTATTGGGAGGACCCCTATCTTTTAAGTTAGGGAAGGATGAGGTTATCCGTCGATGTATTCTAGATGAGGAACACACCTGGTCCTTGAGATGTGCCACCAAGCTCATTGTGGTGGACATTTTGGAGGACAAAAGCTGCGCGAGGTGTTACAATCGGGTTTATTTTGGCACTTTTTCAAAGATTCTCATACATATTGTGTGTCTTGTGATCGGTGTCAAAAGTTGGGTCATTGGACGTAGACGAGATGCCTCTCAATAACATCTTAGTAGTTGAGGTTTTTGATGTTTGGGAATAGATTTTATGGGACCTTTCCTAAATCTATGAATGCAGTATATTTTGCTTGCCGTTGATTATGTGTCCAGTGGGTTGATTATCCCCTGGGACATGTGATTCTTACATTGTGCTCAAGTTTATGCAGGAAAACATCTTATGCAGGTTTGGTTCCACGAGCAATCATTAGTGACGGAAGCACTTCGCAATAATTTGAGAAACTAATGAAAAGAATGGAATCGGACATAAGATCGCACTTACCTGGACTTGGTCGGTGAAGCAGTAGCAGACAAATCGAGGGCATCCTCGAGAGACCGTGCAGCCTCAGGAAAGATTGGGCCAACAAAGACGGCTTATGGGCTTACCGTGCAGCGTCAGAGCATCTTGGGAATGACCCATATCGTCTTGTGTATGGGAAGGCATGTCACTTGCACTGGAGGTTGAACATAAGGCATATTGGGCCATCGAGTTCGAACTTGATCCTCTAAATCCTAGAGCATCGTTCTCTCCAAATGTCCAATTGGGCGAGCTCATGTGAGCGTGTTGACAATGCGGCGTATCTATGAGATAAGGTCAGAAGCTTCATGATCGTCGAATCGTGCATAAGGTTTGAAGCCGGAATGAAGGTTTTGTTATTCGATTCAGGTGAAGCTTTTTCGGGAAGTTGAAGTCTCATTAGTGGCCGTTTATCTCGAAGTGAAGCCGTATGGTTCGGTTGTGCTTTCGATAAGAAGGATCGGGAATGGTTAGGGTCGATGGTCAGCGTGTAAAGCTCTATGTAGAAGGGTCCGACCTCCTACGGTGGAATCTATTTTAGTGATCCTTGATCGTCGAGTTTATTCTTGTCAAGCTAATGACGATAAGCAGTGGGAGCAACCCACATTTCTTTTGTTTTGTTCAGTGCTTTCCTTTGTTTTTGCTTTTGTTTGCGTGTTGATTTCTTTTGTGGTTTTATGTGTGCGGGATGAGGTTATTTTATCGGAATTGAAACATGGATCGTAAAAGTGGGCGACAAATTACGTCGAGGAGGTACCCAGGCGCGGGCAGCAGCAAGCCGTGAGGTGCGATTTATCAAAAGACGAAGTGGCACCCGCGGCGCGGCGAGCGCGGCAGGGTGGATAAAATGGGGACAGCGAGTTACACCCGGTGCGGCACGCGATGCGGGGCGGTGGATCAGATGGATGAGTGGTACCAGTGGCGAGCGGCGGTGTTTATCATATAAGTAATGACCCGGTAGGACGATGAAGCCGGCGGTCCATCCCTATTTTATTTAAAAAAATAAAATAAAAAAGAATAATAAAAAAATATTTATATATATATATATATATCGTGAATTAGGGTTTCTATCTCTCATTTGCGCCTATGCTATTTCTCTTGCGACCTAAATCAAATCTTCTCTCCGTCAAGCCTGCTTCCTCTCCCTGCCGCTCCTTCATCGTCCGGCGTATTCCTCGTCCGGCCTCACGCCTCATGCCTCGCCTGCGCGGCTTGTCCGCGGCTGCAAGCGTGGCCCTCGCCGTCCGTCGGCTCCTTCCTCCAGCGGCGCCGTACCTTCCACCCTCGCGCCTTACCTCCGCGCCAGCGCCTCCTCCTCGGTGCTTTCCTCGAGCGCCGCACCTATTCCTTCATTCACGTCGCGTTTGGGTCGTCGTTTCCTCTCCATCGGCGCTTCGCTTCCGGAGGCAACTTGTCCGTCCGGGACTCGGTTTTCAGTGCACTCTTGCGCGTTCCCTCGTTGCCCTCTGCACACTTCACTATGTTCGGACTAAAAATGCACTGGTCCGGCTCCCGCATCCTCAGCCGGCGATGTTCGATGGAAGAACCACGGGAGGATATTAGCGTTATGTACTACGCCACCTTCCCAATTTATAATCGGTGGAAGGTACACACTATCGTCGTTTGCATTTCAGAAATCACACATCGCGTCAATTCAGGCGATTGATGCGAGTCTAGTCTTGAGGATAGGGTAAAAGTATTTGAAAAATTTGGGATTGCTACAATATGCTTTGATGGATTTACACGTTATAACCCATTGTTGCTGAATTCTCTTGCACAATGTGTATTGATGATGAATCGATTCCTTGTCTTGTCGTTTGTTGGGGAAGTATGTTATAACTTCGTATTATAAAGGGGTATTTGGTTTCCGACACGGTGCCGTGGTGTGCCCAATTCTTTCAATGTTAGAGGCACGGAAGGAGCTATCGGTTTAATAACGGTCATCTCGAATGCCAGTGGGTTTATCAAGGATGAAGCATTGGCAATGGTCCACAAGTTCATAGCTTTCGATGTTTTGGAAATGAGCGGCTAATAGGGTGAATCTCTGAGGTCTTCCTCACATGTCTTTGTAAGAGAGGAATTTAGCCTACATACTTTATTTGGGACCACTTGCAAGCGGTCGGTAGAAATGTAGCCTACCGTGCCAAATTCCCTCTGTGCAGCGGTGAGCTTAGGGATCATAAATAACGATGGATGACGTTCAGGGCGAGATCATATCGACCTAAGATGATTGATCTTAGTGAGCGCGCCTTTGCTTTCAGAGACTACTACGGTACCTCGGCATCGGTGGAATTACGTGAAAGATATATGCTTGCGATGCGGCGACAGAAGGCGGCAGCAGCGGCGGTGAGGACCATCACATGCACCTACGGGTGATCGATCATCTATGATACCTTATCCATCCGATGAGCGACCAGGACGAAAATGCGGGAGGGATCTGAGCCCTTGTGGCGCACGATCCTTCGGAGTTCCCTTCCGGCAATACGCATCGGGCCGGGTATAGTTCTTTTCGTGAGGAGCTAGGTCGGTTTAGGAGTGAATTGGTGGCCTGGGCGAGTTCCATCAAGACAAAACTTCTCGGTTTGATCGGCAAAATCAACGTCTTGTGACGAGAATCAATTGTGGCACAGCGAGACAGGAGGAACACGTATAACCGACAAATGATTGAGCAAAATCAGCGCATGGCTGCTCTTGAGGCTCGATGGAGCACGTGGGCATTTCATGGCTCCTCCACCACTTCCGACCAATAGTGATTCTTCACTATTGGAGTGTTAATTTCTTATCCTTTTTGTTTTGTGTGTCGTTTCTTTTCTTGTTTCTTCGTTTTGCTTCTCTTTGTTTTTGTTTTGTAGGTGTTGTCTTTTGTGGATCCCGAGTTCCGTTTCTTAGTTTCGGAAGTTTCTCTATATTTCTCTTAGTCATTTATCTGCAATGAGGGTCCTTGCATTTTTTTAGTGTGGGGTTTCTTTCCGTTGGTTTGCTTTGTTTGTTTCCGTCGTTTTGGCTTTGTTGTGTTTTCGTCTCTTAACTTTTTGTTTGGATTAGAGTTATTTTACCTTCTTGAAATCAGATGGTGTATGAAGAATTATGCTTTAAGTTGAATTAATTGCGTTTTGATCGAACTTCTTTGCATCTTGGTATATGGTTTTAGTTTGATGAACTTAGGCTCAATTTGAGCGTGGGACATAATTAGGAAGCGTGTTTAGACAAGGTGTGCTGATCGGATGTCGTATGCTTAGTAAATGGAACCCATCTCTTGTATGATCTTTCGAAAAAGTGGACAAAAAAAAAATATGTCATTGTTGTGAAATAAGTGGGCTTAAAATCGAATAAGGGCTCTACCCTCTTGCTTGTGTTGTCTCGAAGGAGACTCTTTGCTATGGTATAGATATCTACGTTAGGATACTCAGTGTACAACTTGAAGGTTCCACCTAACGATTATTGTCATAATCGATTTTAGTTCCATAGTTCTTATTTGTTTTTGTCATTTGGGATTTCTTACATGAAAGGAAACCATATAAGTTGTATATTGATTTACGAAATCATGTTGAGTCGAGCACCTATTCTATGATAAGTCACATGTTTGGATTGATGAATGAGGATCATTGTATTGAGAACTATATTATTAAGATGTATTGAAGGGATGTGAATACGTGATTGATTCTATTTGAAGTATTGATTCTATGTGTACCATTCCTTTCGAAACTAAAATTTGCTCGAGGATAAGCAAAGAGTTAAGTGTGGGGTGTTTTTTCCATGTTTTGTTCTGTTTTCCTTTTTGTTTCGACGTCTTGATTCTTTTGTTGGTTATATTTGAATATCTTTTATTGGAATCATGTTCGTTTGTGTTCGTGTAGATTAAGCGTTGAACTTTTGTTGCTGAAGAAGCGCGCGCCGGACTTGGCGTGGCCGCCTGGGCGCAGCGTCGCTTCGCTTGAAGGAACGGCGTCCGGCGCTGGTGTGTCGGCCGGCACGCCTCGAGAGCACTCGCGTCCGGCCTCGCCTCCGTGTCTGGGACGTCCTTGCGCGTGTCGTCCGAGGCGCCCGCGTCCGTGCTTCCTCCGTCCGGCTTGGGCTGGCCGAGACCCGCGTCGGGCTCGCTGCGTCCGTGTGGGTTGCATGCAAGATCGGCCGAGTCCGCGTCCGCGCCTCGTCGCGTCGGTGTGCTAAATGTTTCTCCGAGGGCTCGCGAGTCGGGCCTCTGCGTCCGGCTAGCCGATCCGAGCTTGGCGTCGGGCGCATGTCGGTTGGGTTCCCTTGTTTACGGCGACGCGTAGGGGCTCGCGTCCGGTCTCGCGTTATTTTGGGCCGATATATATCGTTTTCAAGCTTGTTAAACCTACTTTCATTATTTTATTTTCCGTCTTTTGGTTTGGCGAGGCGAGAGAATTTCTTCTTCTTTATTTCCATTGCTTTCCTTCTCCTTTCTTTTGATCTTGATTCAAAATATGTAAGGATATTGGATTCGTGCGAGGTTTGCTTATCAATTTCATCGTTCGTTTTGTTCTAAGTTTCTTCTATCGCTTTGCTCTTCTTCTCGGTTTGATTGTTTTAATTCCTATGTTGGTTATGATTAGTATTGATATTGCTCTAAGTAATTTTGTCTTGATTTATCTTTTCCATTCATGTCTAGGGTTTATAATTTCGATTACATGTTCTTCAATTTAGGGTTTAATTCTTGCTAGACAATTTATACTTTGTCATTTTCGCCTAGTTAATTAGTCTTTCATTCTTTAATATTTTCTTGCCTAGGTAATCTATCAACCCCTTTTGAGATTAGAGTGTTTAAATTTAATTGTTTTTGTGGCAACTTAGTAGCATACGTTAAGTTTTCCTTGAGAGCGACTAGGTTAGCTTTCCTACTACCACCTCATTCGATTGTGAGTCGATTAAGAGTATACTTTTGATTGAACAGCACGGATGTCTTTGGGAAATGTGGACGGCGGCTGGGTTCCCAGCGTCGAGCGGGCGTGCAGTGGAAGGTGGCGTGCGTTGGGGATGGCGGCGTGCCAGTGCGGATGATCGCGTCGGAGGCGTGGGGCTGGAGATGCAGGGCGCGGGGTATGGGCGTTGATGGGCGGAGGTGTCGAGCATGGTGGGAGCAGGCGCGGCTGAGCACGGGTTGATGCGGCGCATAGGGCGCGCCCGGACTAAGCAGGCGACAGGCACCGCGTGTGACTTTGATGATTGCCCGTTCCTTCGAACTCCAATTACGATCTGTTTGCACCTCTGAGACTTCTATCGAGATGTCTTTAAAATATGATAGCTCTTGCATATTATTTTATCCTATTTAATGCTTTTTTCTACAAAATATCAAACAAACCAAATAAGTGCAGATAAAAATACTAATCAAAAAACGGCGAAATAAGACAAATCTTGGAAATAGCATGCAAAATAAAACCAAGAATAAGCACAAAATGAAACAAACAACTCCCCACTTATCCATTTTCTTGTCCTTAAGCAAAGTCTATACTAATAAGAATAGAAAAATAACTCATGCAACTTTACTCTTAGTCCAATCAATCAAACCCTTTTTGTCTTTCCAACTTGGTGAATACATATTCAAGATAACGTGAAACAAATCTAAGATTATGAAGGATGTCGAATAAACAAGAAGGTGATTTTGTTGAACCCAACTCTCCTAGAGGTGAATTAACTAATGTGGTCACCTTTACCAACAAGTTCATTTGAAGACATAAAGAATGTTTTAATAGATTTTTGAACAATGTTTGAAGGTCATTCTCGATGAACTCGAGTCTCCTATGTGGTTTCCATGCCTATTTCTCGATTCAAGAGAGGTGGGCATAGTCTATCCTCCATTTCAACAATCTTAACAAATTATTGGAGTTTTCATTCCTTCTTATTTTTTAATGAAACAAGTATATAGATAACCACCTTGTTAACTTATCCTAGCATTAGTTGGACAAATAACATCAATAACCCCGATTTAAGATTAATCCATACAATCTAGTCAATTCACATTACACTTTAATCATATATCATCAGAGAAAGCAGGATTACATCAGGTTTGACCAATACCATAGACTTGATTGCACAATCAAAATCGACTTATTCGTTTAGACAAAACTTGAGTCAAAGATCAAAATAAATACAAAGCACATCACCAATCATGCAAAGGATAAAACACGACAAAAGCGAAATATTCCTTCCCCACACTAAATCGACACTTTGTCCTAATGCTCAAAACAATAATAACATAAAATAGCCGATAGAAAGGAGATTTCCACGAAGAAGATGGCGACAAGGGCGAAAATGTGGCGTCTGTGCAGTCGGAATATCGGCTTTACCTCCTCGAGGACAATACATAAAACTTTTCATCCCATTATGAACAAAATAAACCACGAGACAGGATAGATTAAAGAGGCGAAGAAACAAGCAAAAATAAAAGAAATAAAAGACAGAAAAATCGTGGGTAAACTCCCACGTAGTACTCGGTTTAACGTCGTGAGCACGGCGTAATCTATCGATGACAGATAGGATCAATGAGCAATGTGTTCTCCTTATTTTAGAACATCCCTCGATCAAGTAAGGTTTTACTCATTGTCCGTTCACGATAAATGATTCGTTGGTATTAGGATTGTGATAAAGCGCTCGTGAGGAAATACCTTCTCGATGATGAAGGACCATTCCATACGGAATTAATAACCCCTGATTTTATGTTAATAAAGTGATCAATTTAATATCTAGGATCATTTAATTAGTTAAATTTAAAATATGATTTGCTAATACTTAGCTATCTATACAGGCCTATAGTGTACCTATGCATTTCAAACCGTGCCTTGAATTCATCGAGGTGGTGCTGCCATACATGATGTGCCCGGTGCTGCGTGCGGTTGTGCCATACGACCCGTGAATGGTGCGTGCATGGTGCCGACCATGCTAGTCGTGCCGCATCGCGGCCGTGCGTATCCGTGCGCGTACTGCGACCGTGCATAACCGTACGCGATACGTCTGACCAATGCCGTCACTATCTACACACATCCTATGCATCATGTATATGGTATCTTTTATATCTTATTTTACACAGATGTCTTGGCAGCTCTTATTATCGTCTGGTGGTAGTTGGGATAGAAGCGAGTACATTGGCGGCGAGGGTTCTCGTATACATGGTGTAGAAAAAATTTCACGTGCTAATTTGCTAAGAGAATTCATGAGCAAGTAGGTAACAATGGTGGATCGGATTATATGCTTTTTTGACGATGGCGCTAGTGATGGAAGAAGAATAAAAGTATCGTTGCCGACAGCGATTTGTGCCGATTGATTGTGGAACAAAGGATGTTCGATTTGTATGTGATTGAAAAAGCAAGCAATCCGCAACCACGGTACACAGAGACACGGTATTATATGGTTCTAGCGATCTGATCTTGCGATTCTAATACGAGATGTCTTGGTTCGACTATACACGGCGGGTGTATTAGGATGAAGAGAAGACCTGAACCATCGTAGATATATTTGATTCATTAGCTCTTGAATTTGGTGCTTGGATTGACAACGGGACATCTTGATAAGGTTATTGGACAACGCAACTTCACTTAAAAATCGGCATGATGGTGAGGCTCGCTACAACTTCACGAACGAGAGAGGATGATCGTAGCATGGTTGCACAATTGGGTTATTCCACTACTTGATTGTGTCGATGCATTGCCATTAGATTGGGTCGAACCTTTGGAGCCCATCGGCCAATTATGTATTGATTCGATATTTAAGGCGAAAGATGACTTAGCGATAGCGATGGAATTGTACCACTTGGAGAATCATGTAAGTGCGTGGTCGATCGGTCAAGTAAAACACGTTTGGGATATGTTTGCAAGCATGAGCAGTTTTCCTTTTAAGCTACTGAGCCTCGGAAGCGATATGGAGAGTAATTAAGTTGAACAACGATCATACTTGTCACTTGGATTTGAATCAGCTTCACGATGGGTGTCGCTAAGATTGTTGGCAAGTATTATGCAGAAAATTGTCGATAAAGTGTAGTGCTGAGGCGAAAGAGATGATTGGAGAGATGCATCGACAATTTGGCATTGAGATGGATTCTGACTTTGCTCTCGAGCAAAGCGTCGTATAGAGATGACATATGGTGATTTGAATGGTCTATCAATTGCTTCCATCATATTTTCATCTGTTGAGAGAATCTAACCCGGGACACTATATGATATTGAGAGGGCTCATGATGGTAAATTTGATATTTGTTTCTTGCTCTTGGATAGAGTTTGCATGCTTTCAAGCATTACCTATGGCGATCGTCGTTGTACGAGGACTCGTCTTAAGGGAAAGAACAAAGGAATTTATTTTGTCATTATTCGAAGGATGTAAATGAAGGAATCTTCCGCTTGCTATTGGGTTGGGTCGATTGAGGATAGGAGTCATGGACTTGGTTTTATCTCATTGCGTTAGTGCATTGGTCATCGATGATCTCTTAAGTTGTGTCGATCAACATAAGGGCATCGAAAAATGTGAAGTCAGTGATCCGAACATCGCGCATGTCTTGTGCTTTTACCATTCTTGAAGAATATGGCACGATTTAGGTCGCATGTTTGTCTGATTATCAAGTCATTGCATATGCTTCGATCGGAGGATTTCGAGAATATTTTTCTCGTGGATGTTCTAAAACCGGCAACCTCATCACTCTCAATGGGAGTATAGGTGGTCTAGGTTGAAGTGTCGTATGCGCTATAGCTTCATGACTTGAATGCGTGAGAGTCGATAGTCGGTTGTTGTGGGCTCGGCGTCTACTTGTTTGCTCGTTGCTTGAAACTTTTGATCTATTACGGAAAATGGTTTGCGTGCAATGAGCTAGTGCAGCAACAAGGTCGATGAGTTGGTGAAGTAGCGCGTCGCGGCATCCTGCAGCCGAAAGGGCGTCGCTGGTTGTTAGTTCAGCGACCACACACATGTTTAAAGTCGAAGAGGAAAACACGTCCTACGTGGTTGATTTGCAAATGGGACATGTGAATGTCATGAGTTCGATTTGGGCGAGATCCTTATTGTCCGCTTGTCTTGCTATTGGTCGATATTTATCTAAACTTAATTTATTTTGTGATTAATTTCTTTTGTGATTAATTTTTTTTTTAAGCGTCTTTGGTTTACAATCCTGACTTTGTGGCTCGTATTATAGGATCTATTTTTGCGGTGACTTATTCTTATCGAATTGCATCAGTATCATCCGGTCATGGTGTGCAGCACTCATGTCGCTTACATCATTCGACCTCAATCATCACAGTCGGTGGCGTCTAGATTGAGTAGGATGCAATGGTTGTTGAGGTTCATCAGATCACGTCGTTAAATATGCACGTTGCGGTCGAGCCACGACAAGCTCATCACAACATTATTGCCATTAGTGATAAAACATGTGTGGAAAGGACACGCGTGGAAAAAATGTAGTATTTGTCGAGTGACAGCATCTGAAATTTGTGTCCTCAACGACCTCTTGAGTAAGGATATTTGTTATATGAGTGATATTCGTTGTTTTGGATTGATTATTTTGGATTTTATGAATATTTTTCGTTTAGGATGTTAAATTATTGTTGCTTTGGATTATAACGAGAAGGGAATGCGCGGCTGCGGTGACACGTCCGTGCACGATCGATACTACACCGTGTCTTGTCGAAGATATGCGCGATCGTGTAATACTGCATGCGATGGTGCGTACGGTCGTGAGCGATGGTATGCGGGCGTGTACCTACGTGTGCCTGCGTGCGGGGTGTACCCTTGCGTCGTGTAGTAATCCAGCAAGACAAACAAAACCAACAACAATCGACATAATCCACAAACACCAACAAAAATCGATCAAAACCAACAACAATCCAGTAAATCACAAAAACTAACAACAACCAAACATAAAATCAATGATGCGCTATCTGTGTATCGATCCCTTGCACATCGCTATCAAGTCATTGGGTACTTGCCATGTGGATGGGTGGTCTTTGATACCACATGATAGCCCATAGGATCATTAGGAAGAAGTGGCGAACTCACGCTGGCGCTTTATAAATGAATAAATTTAGTAAGGAATAATTTATATAAACTAGATGTGTTAAAATAAATATAGGAACATTTCAAACTTACATAAAATCTAATCGGTGCTATAAAGCATCGAGCTTCATTGATCGGCAATAATACATTGGCGGGATGGTTGTTGGTTGTATCTTGAAGTTTGGTTGAGCATGTATCTGATGTTTTATTTTATATTACAATCTCTTCTGATTGTTTACTTGATTGCATATGTTTGTCCTTTTATCTCATATATAAGTTAGATCATACGATGTGTTGTAGATCACGATGCATATGATTGGTCGAGCTAATGAGATATAAAAGAATCCGGTGAGACAACTTGAGGGTCGAGGTTGTCGGTATGGATTCTTGATAGATAAGTGACTTGACTTGGTTGCTTGTCTATCTTGATGCGTCTGACGTATTGATGGATCACGTGAGATGAGTTCTTCTATCGACCGTCGTGAAGAACCTAGATCTCGGTGACTTTCGTTGATCTAAACCTCGATAAGGTATTAGGTGAGTATGAGTTGTTGACCATCACTTTACTTGTTATAGTGAGGTTACATGAGATAACTATTCTCCGCATCTTGGATGGTGGGTGCTTGTATGTCATGCTAGTTGCACTGTCAGTCAGTATCCGTTTAGGATGATGGCGTCCTTTAAGGAGCTCGAAAGGATAATTGTACTAAACCTGCGGTTGAGTTATCTCATCACAATAATAAGGTTGAGTGGTACTACTTAAGGAATTAAAGTTAATTATTTTAAGCGTCGAGCAGCGTAAATAATTAATGGATGTGCGATATCTTAAATCACGAGTTACGTGAAGTCTAAGTGCAAACCGACTCAACTTGGAAATAAAGGGTAAGTTACCATTTATTCTCTAGTGGCATGAATAAATTGTTTATGAATTAATTTATGTTTTGGGTGAACATAAGATAATTAATTTAATTGAAGCCATCTTTATTCCTTATTTTGATCCTGGTGCCTCAAGGCAGGTACGCTAAATTAGTCCACCTCATAAGAGTCCCATAGGGATTCTGTTTTGATTCTCACTATCGAAAGATATTATTATATTTATTAGATTCTGGATCCTATCGAATGGGATCTAGGTTTGCATTATAAATATAAGGTGAGAGAAAATCAAAGTAAGAGTCTATTCATATTTGAAATTCTCGAAAATTGTGAAGGATGAAGAAAGATGAATTTTCGTTATTCTCCATAGATTGCTCTCACTTCGGCATTGGGTTTTGGCAATCGGGATATAGTCGAAGATCAAGCAGTCTTGATCGATTCCTTGCCAGATTCAGCGGTAAACACGAGAAAACCGTGTTACATTAATTATATAGATGCATGCTGGTATATAATCAATGTATGGTGAATTAAACATCAAGATAGATCATCGGGAGAGGGTTAACATCGATTTCCCATCAATTAGTATCACGGAGGATCGTATCTTGGCTCTGTTGGATTAATTCACTTTGATTATTACGTGCGTAATTAATTAATTGTGGATCTGTTCATCGTGACTCGTTTATTTTTTGCGGTTTTATTTTCACCACGAGAAAATCCGTGGTTAGATTAGATTTATTTTGTAAATCAAATCGTAAAAAGAAACGAAGGAAGAACACGAAGACGAGATGATGGAGTCTCGTAAGCGGTGAGATGAGAGGCTGGCGAAGCCGGACGCCTGTGATGCGAGACATAGGCGATGTACGCGAGCATGCTGTGTCACGCGCTCGGCAGTTGTGCATTCGGCCGCCAGAGTCGTGACGAGGAGCGTCACGGGAGCTCTCGGGGAACATCGGCGGTCGGGCATGCAGGTACATGGTTTTCCGTGCGAGCACCTCGACACCCTCGGCATGCCTCGGCGCTGCACGCTGGTTTTCTCGGTGGCGCTCGGGAGCTCGGCGATGAGCGCGGCGAACAACGCTCAGGCGTTCTCGGCGCTCGACCGGGGCGGCGGCGATCTTTGCACAAGGGTGCAGAGCGCATCGCCGGAAACTCTTTTGGTAGATCTCGCGCGGCTCTCGGTAGGGGTGGGTGATCAGCGAGACCTCGGCGGTTGCGATGATGTTGATACTCGGTAGCTTGAGTATGCGGTGCGGAGTGGCGCGTGACGGCTCGGCCTCGGTAGCTTCGGCGATGCTCGGTGCCTCGGCGGCTTCCGAGGCGTGGGAGTCTCGGCTCCGTTGGAAGGGCGCAGGCGTGGCGGGCGGGAGGCGGGCGGTTGACCATTCCAGCTGCCCGTTTAGTTTTCGACCAATCCGGTTTGTGAATCCGGTCCGTGCGTGCAGTGAGGCCCGTTCGAGACTTTTAAAGATTTGTACTTTGCAAATTTATGTAATAAATTAGCGTGAAATGCGGATCACGAGTGGGCGGATGAGCAATTTATTTTATTTTATCGTTAAGCATGTGTGGATGTTTAAATTATCTGGAAGCATGTTATGTATGTTTAATTACAGTAGATAAACATGTTGTATGTTTTCGTGATTGGATGCACATAGTAAGCATGCTAGGTTTATCGTGTTTTGAGCATGTTTTAGAATTCTGGAGCATGATTTACATGTTGAGTGCTAACAAAGCATGCTAGGATTACGTGATCTGCATGGACAAACCTTTTGAAACAAAGTAGACAAAACCCGACATATTAATTTCTAAAATTAAGATGTCAGACCTCCACTTATCTCTAAACAAAGTGATACGCATTGTGATGGCGATCCGCGCGTGGCTTGTTTGCCTTGTTATCATAAGTTTGTTAGATGAGATTTCTAAATAAAACATTTTAATCTATTGAGAGTGGGGTTTCATGTGTAAGCGTCCACCGCGTGCTAGCATGTCGATTTTCATAAGTTTCTGAGATAGATTTAAAATGAGATGACAAAGAATTTGGATTGGGCGGTATGGTCAGGTGAGTATGTGATTCTAAAATTCATTTCTTTCAAATTGTGGTCATTGCTTAGGCATCACCTCAAGTACAACTTCATGATCCCTTCTTGTGATAGTGATGTGGTCTAGTAGGTCGATCATTAATTTCATTTATCATAAGGATAAGTTGACATGGATTGAGATTAAATGACTAAAAAGTATATTTTATGTAGATATTATGTAAACTTCCACGGAGCTTGCGATGTGGGATTCCTTGGGCATTGGAGGTTTCATTAATATTGTTTTATCAAAGGTTAAATATTATTGTTACAATTAGCGATCGTATGCTTATGTGTTTACATTACTTTTCGATATGTCTCTTACCGATTATCAATATGCTCTAAAATCCTCTATCGGTCCAATTTTATCGGTGAAAGCGAAACATGGAATATGTTCTTATCGCGAAGAACACATGTTTGTTCTCACTACTCCCAAACCATGCCCTTCTTGTTCGGCAGATGCGAGAGTCGGCGAGACTTTGGCGTAAGTCGAATAACATGGCCAAATGATATATGATGACTACTATGTCCAGGCTTGCAGGTTCGACATCGATCGATGGTGTTGAAATATGATCAAGTCTCGAGGTAAGTTTGGGTAGTCAGAATCGGACGATCCGCTTTCATAAATGAGAGAAATCTTGGGTGTAGGATGGAAGAAGGAAGTTGTCCATGAGCATGTCTCATGACTCGTCTCATGGATAGTCTTGATCGAGTTAGAATGAGGTATTGGGAACCAGGTCGATATCATCCTTAACACCTGCCCAGTCTTTTGAGAATTTTGCTTAAACACGATCATGAGCAAGAGAGTATACACTTATGTGGTTGTTAAATGATCTCGTGGCAGGTGTCGTGGGAAAAGAGCACATGCCCTGCTAGTACTCTAAGACAATTTTCCATTGAAAGGTGGAAGAAAAAAGGGTGCCAAAGGTGGTGAGAGCGAAGAAGCTAGTGGGAGCAAGAACATGATGGCCATCGGAGCGAAAAGCTAATGAGGCAAGTGCTTGGTCGGAAGGCGGGCCTTGGAGGCTAAGTGCCCCGTCTTAATTAAAGTCGTCTTTGCTTTAATGTGAGAATGTTTAGCGACTTATTCTACTCATTCATGGGTAGTAGATCCGTGCTGATCATATTTGTTACACCTTGAGGTTCCTGCGGACAAGGAGGTGTTTGATGGCGAGATAACGATCTCCATGAGCTACGTGTGAAAGTCGAGGCATTGCGTCGAGATGTTTCTTTATGCTTGATAGGACAGTTTAGTATTAAAGAGCTTTATATGTGCGGGTTTGGTGGAACCTTATTCGGTTTCAAACTATTTATCATGGATATTTTGTTGTTTTTGATAGGGTGTTTCTATCATAAGAAATAACAGTTATCTGTGGTAGACACTTTATATAATTAGCTTTATATTATTTACATGAGCATAATACTTTTAATTATGTTGCATCTACATCAAACCTTAAGAAGAAGTTTTCTTGCTAGATGACACCACATTTCTTTGGCATCTTAGATTAGGACACATCAATCTAAATAGGATCAAAGGTGGCTAAGAATGGGCGTTGGGTGAAATAACAGTTACTCGTTCCCGATCTGCGAATCCTATAGAAGGAAAGATGTTGACGGACCTTCAAAGCAAAGGGTTATAGAGCCAAAGAGTGTTGGAGCTAGTCCATTCGACTGTGGGGACGATCCACACAAGTTAGGTGGAGATGCAGTATTTTGTCACTTTCATGTGGCATTACTCGAAGTGCGGATACATATACCTTCACTAACGAATGCTTTGAAAATTCAAAATTTAAGGCGGAGTGGCGAATACCTCGATGTGAGTTCATGGACTATTTGGTGCGGTGTGGGATACCTACCGCACGCTAGAGCACACACCAAAAATAATGGTGTGTCGAGCGAAGAAATATGACTCTCTTAGAAATGGTTAGATCAATC
>JAODLM010000800.1:0-175375 GCA_036937905.1 Salvia rosmarinus
TTAAACCGCCCATCCCATTTGGGCCCAATATAATTATAATTCACGGCTCATCCCATAAAATAATTTCTACCAACAGGATTAATTTAAACCACTTAAAGCCCAAACTGAATAAGCCCAAAACAAAAATTAAAACTATTAACAACTAACCCTAAATTATATCCTAAACCAGCCGCCCACGCAAATGTTCAGATCTCTCTCTCTCTCTCATCTCTCCTGCGGCGCAGACACACCACACAAGACCGCCGCCACCTCCATCGTCCGGCCACCGTCCAGTACGACGCCCTGCCTGATCCTCGGTTTTCTCACTCATTCACACTCACGCACACGTGAGAACACACATAATATCTCCCTCCACTCGCCGCTATCGTGTTCTCGCCTCCATGAGCCAATTGTGTCCTGCACACCAGGCCGCCCATCGACATTCTTCATTCAACCTCATCCCCACGCTCTCTTCGCCCTCTATTTCGCACACAGACGCACACACTACGCACATTCTCTTTCTCGAATTGCCGTCGCTGTCGATTCCGGCCAGATGTCGTCCGCCATCTTTGTGGGTCACCGCACATGGTGCTGCCATTGTTTCCAAATGGCCTCACCGCATCTCCCTCCGAACGCCGACGCCCATCGTCAGTGGATTCTCCATGAGTCGATGCACACCCGACAAGGCCGATCCCGACACCCGAGCCTCAAGGGTCTAAACACTATAGTTCTACGTTGATAGCGCCTATGCATTTGGAAAATTGTTGTGAAATAATATGTTATGCCTTCTGCTTTTTTATTATTATTATGTAATAGGAATGAATAAAACTTGTAGTAGAGAAAACATGTAGTGAGCTGATGAGTTTGCTTTGTTGTTTTGATCGAGGAGTAACAATTTCGAATAACAAAGTATTACAAATTGTTAGTTGGATGTTGTAGTAAGATGAAAATAGAGAGAAACAAGTTCTTACATTTTGGTTGGTTTCTCACCGTGATGTGTCTAAAGGAAATGGGTTTGATTAGTAAAAAATGATGAACTAGTGTAGGAAAATCAGGTTGCGCAAGGCCTTCATAGGATTCCTTTATGGTGAAAAATGAGTATTTAGGAAAGCAGAGTAAAGTAGGTAAAGTAGAATATTTTGGGAATAAAATGAGTGGTTCGACTAGATAATTTATCCAAGATAAAATATCTCGGTTCGACTTATAACCAGATTCTCGAATTGCTTTAAATTTTCTTTTTCAAATAAAATCAAACGTCGATAATAATAAATTTAATAGTCGCTTCTAAATTCAAATCTCGATTTAGCTAAATAAATTAATAATCGATTTTAAATTTGGGTATTAGAAGTCACCACCCAACCGTAATTCACATTGCTAAACTTGCAAAGAATTGCTCGCTTCAATGTTCATAAGACAGCTCTCAAGTGCCTTGTTCGGATATTCTCAAGTATATTAGATATCGCCTATGACTACTAAGACAAATTTGTCTAAGTATGGGTGAAATAATCATTCATGATGATAAATCTAGTGTGTGAGTTTGCAAAACGATAAAGAACACAAGAGGTTTTACGTGGTTCGATCAATAAAAGATCTACGCCCACGGAGGTATGATTTCTCAATACTTTCACTATGTTCGATTATAATGAATGTATCTAAAACTCTAGTATTCACAGTTGCCTTCTACCTTCAATCTAACCTCTATTTATACATGTCATGGATCCCCAAGACATTACGGATCCTTGCCTGTGTGATCCGATCTCGATGATAGCTCGATCCTCGAGTATCTCTTTAATATCTCTTCTTAGATTTTATCTGAATAGGGTTCGATGGGGCTTTCAACCGCAGCTTAATTGCTAGGTCGGGCCCGGCATTACAGCCTAGCATATCCCATCATAATTTCCAATTAGTCGAGTAACAAATAAGGCGAGTGATGGAAGGATGTCTTTTCCGGGATGGTTGTTGCTCGCTGAGGTTAGTGAGATTTCCAGTTTGATGACGGTGGAATTGTATTATCTCATCCGAACTGATCGATGATTTGCCGAGGTCCGAATCGAGTTAGACGATTTATCGAGGTCCGAACTGCTCGACGATTTATCGAGGTCCGAATCGAGCGATTAATCGGAGTCCAAATTGACTTGGATGATTTGCCGAGACCGAATCGACTGGATGATTTTCGAGGTTCGAGCCGACTGACGATTTGCCGCGATCGAGCCGACTGATGATTTTTTGACGTCCGAGGACTGGACGATTTGCCGAGGACCAGTACCGACGATTTGCGAGGACCGAATCTAACTTGGATGATTTTCAGGTCCGAAATGAAGGAGCCGAGGTAGGTACCGGCCGATCTAGAGTGATGATCGCATGATTAGACTTTTGAGCCTTTAGGACATCACGTACGTGTGCGCCGATTAGTTGACGTCAATTACGCCGCTCTACCTCACATCAAGTCATGGTTAACCACGGGAAGTTGAATAGCGCTTTTAGGCGCTATGATACTTTTTAAATAGTCCAAAAGGGAAACTGCTTCATTTCTTCTTCATCCATTTTAGCCTGAGGATTTTCAAATCTTTTAACTTCGTAAGAGCAAAATTCCGCTTTGAAAAAGTAGATGTCTTCTCATCCTCTCTTCTTTCTCCAAGAGGTTTTAATCTTCCATCATCCTCTTCCTACAGGGTAGAGATTCGGGATTATAATCATATACCGCCTGCAGGTCAGAAACATAAGATCTGGATTCTGTGATACTACCAGTCTCGATAGGTATAAGATCATGGACGTTAGTTCATCTTTGACCACCATGGATATGTTCACGAATGTAATTTCATATTCCTGAGTTAGGGCGGTGTTCCGTAACTGGGAAGATGGTTTTCTCCCGAGGGATTTACGACTGCTTATAGTGATGCCTGTCGGGCCCAGTTTCCCTTGGCCCTATTTTTGAGCATTCAAGAATATTACCAAATTCGATACGCCATTGACCTCGAATCCATTAGGTTCGGTGGTGGCTAGGTCATCATGGCATTGGTAAGTTTTGATTGTTTTACGCGCTTTTAAGATATGAGGATGGTGACGCACGGTACTACCGTCACCAGCAACGCTGTATGTAAAGGTCTGTCTCCATCGGCAAACGGTCTTCTTTTATGTCGGGCAAGCACCCAAGGTCATGAGCGGGTATAGTAGATGACGAGGATGCAAGGCAGCCCCGCCATAGAGGACGAATCCAACATGTTGGTGAATATCCCGTAACTTACCGAGGACGACTCGCCGATGCCGGGCTGAGCACTTATAGATCAAGCCGATCCGGTCGACTCGAGTAGCACCCTTTTCTTTTATCTCCTTATATTTCGATGTCTTTGTGCTAATCAACCTCTTCTCATCAGTGCAAGCTCGATGCACATAAGACGGCCAAGTGGCTTCCGCCACGCCAAAGATGAAGCCCCGAGCCGATCAGTCAAGAAGCTGAGGTTGGTCAATAGAGGCCCCAAGTGGTGGCCGATCTCCTGGACCAGGACTAAGACCACAAGACCAACCGAGGTCAGTCCGACTTGGTGGAGATACCCGCACGTGATCACGCATTTCATGGTGCCGATTCCAAGCTCCCTATATCATTTCCGCAGTATAGGTTTATTTCAGACCCATATCTCCTTTATGGCTGTTTCAACGATATGATTTTCGTAGTGCCACCATGCTGGGACTCGTGATCGATCGCGCACCATTATCGAGGGCCTCGATATGATCTGAGAGAGGTCACTGCCGGGCCGCGGGGCCGATCGAGGCCAGTGAGGCCACCTCGGTGCCTCGCGATAAGACTGTGCCTCGAGATGGCCCAGTCGATGGAGAAAGGGACGGAGACTGTGGTGCATCCACGTGGGCGAGGCGAGAAGTTTGTCAAGAGGACCCATGCAAGTGCGGCGGTCGAGGGCCTTCACACAGCTTATTCAATCTGACCTTCTCCGCCATCTTGACCGTCACGGTTCGTGGGCACAAGTGGTGTCCGACCATCTAGAGGAGTGCAGAACTGAGATGCCTCATTCGACAAGTCTGCATGGTGGGGAGGTATCCCGAGGCGCAGCAGGACTACGCTCGACAATTGCTGAGGCGAGGTCCTTCCTCTCACCTGAGACCTCTGGCGCCTCCACTTTATTTCTCTACGACGCCGAGGTCGCCTCCCAATGCAAGGAGGATGAAGACGCCGACTTCTAAACTCCTCACCGCAAAGGCGAATCAAGCCGGGCCGAGGCTCGAGGATTCCTCTCAAGTGCAGTGTCATGATGCCGAGCAGAGCCTGCAAGAAGGTTCTATGAGCCCGCCTTAAGAGGCTGTGCCCGACCTTGTAATAGTTTAACTGGTCGGATCATTAGATCCTAGCTTGTGCAAACTTCACTTATAAATGATAAATGCATCTTTGAAATGAATGTGTCGGTTCTGCTTAAAGACTCGCCCTCGATACATCGGGCCAGATCACGATCTTCTAACCAAATCAGAGGTCCGCCCCTCACGAGAAGGACGAAGAATAATGTTCGAGAAGCTGCTCTTCGAAATGACCAAACTCGTGATAACATGGAATAAAGGGAGTTGTCGAGGTCGCAGCAACGACACACCAAATCGGACCTAAAAAGTAGATTCAGTGTCAAAAACGAGGCGCCTGCCTCTCAAAGTATAATGAAGCCTTCAAATCAAGATTATCAACTCGAGGTCCGTAGTGGACGTCAATGGCCCACAAGTGCATTCGATACAATGCGAGGAGCACTGAACTGCTCAGAGGTGGGCTTGATCTCCCAAGAACATGTCGAGTACGAGGCAGAATCACCGATCCGGTGGTATTACTACTTCCGAGGTCACGACCGAGCTCAACTGCTACAGTGGGGTATGGTATCGAGGGATGCGAGGACCCAAAGCTAAGAGTTTTAAAGATCACCAAGAAGTGGTCAAATGCTCCACCGATGAGGTCGTTTAGCGCCGACGCCTCGGCTTGGCCAAAGCACGGTTCCAGCCCGCGAGGATCAAGGTTGAAGGTGGCGCACTGGACCACGCCGAGGTCGTCCGACTGACGGGTTCTGGCGTACAAGAACGTTATCTCGTGGTCGAGCCCTTGCCTGGTGAGCCGATTATAAGGATGTCGTGTCAAGTAGGTCGTAGCATCGCAGTGACGGCGAGGTCAAGAGGTAGATTTCGCCCGCGCCCCAATAGTATCCACTGTGTCGGCACCCTCTCGCTACCGAATAAAGAGCTAGAATTGGTCGCAACACCGATCTCGGCCGATTCAAGGAAGGTATCGAGTTCATTCCGTATTCACCGTCAATCTTGAGATTTTATTTCGAATCGTGTAGCTTTTAAATAGTCTCATGGAGGTCATTGAAACCCGAGTGATAATGATATAGCTTAGAACTGGGGTTTTAAATAAATGTATTTAGACTTCAGATAGTCATAAATGTATTTAGACTTTTGTACCAAAATGTATATCTTCCCAATAAAGAGAGTATAAATCATACGAGATCCATTCGACGCCGTCAAAGTAGATGTTAAAATTAATGAGTAATTTGTATGTGTTTGTTTTTAGGATTTTAAATATTAAGTCTTGATAATGGGCTTTTCATATGGGCCGTTATTAATTTCGTTTGGGCCTTAAGTCTTCGGGCCGAGAATTTAGTTTGGCTCTGGAAATTTAATTGATATGAGCCTTTAGAATGAAATTGTTAAATGGGCTGAAAGAAGAGATGAGCTTAGTTAGTTTAATTCATTGGACAGAAAAACATTTATATCTTTGGACTTAAGATAATGGGCGAGTTTGGGCCAAATTAAATAAATAGAGATGGACTTTTAATTAAATTATATGGGCTCCTGAATTAATTGAATGGACTTTTAATTAAATTGAGGATGAGCTTAGACTTATTTTAAATGTTGGGCTAAGTATATAAATGGATATGAAATTGAATTAATTACTTTTAGAATCCATTTAATTAAATTAAGGATTGAATTAATTTCATATTAATTAAATATGAGATATAATTCTAATAATCAAATTTTGAGATTAATTCTTAATTAATTAAATAATAATCTAAATATAAATTATTTAAAGTGAGTTAATTAAATTAATTAGATTGGATAAAGTCTAATTTTTAGAATTGAATAACATAATTAATTAATTAATTAATTAATTATGTTAAAGGATAATTGAGAATTATTCTTTTATGTGATTTACTTATATAATGAGATGGACCTTATGTAATTTATTACAAAGGTGTGATTGGAAATAAATCATAATTAGTGGATATCTAAGATGAATTAAATTAATTTGATTGATTAATCAAATATTATTGGACTTTTTAACTGATCCATTTAATTAAGGATCTATTTAATTAAATTAGAGATTTATTTAAATATTAATGAGTTGATTATGTCAAGTAGATGCTTGATAAAATATTATTTAAGCAACTTTAATTTATAGAACGATTGTTAGAAGATGATTAATTTATAAGAAAAATTTATTTATTGTGTAATATAAGTATGAGTTTCTCTATTAGAATATATGGGACGTGTGAAGTGAGAAACGCGACGAGGAAATGATAGTAATGAATGAGGTATTGGAACTCAAAATCGTTGATACTGCGTTAACAAACGGCGAAAATTAGTTATGAACTTAGGATTCATAAATTGTACGAAATGACGTGGAGAAACATCGATAGAAGGGAAGAATGCAACGACGAAGTGTCATCTATCTTCATGGCGAGACAAACTCGATGGACGATATATAGATTGTTAACTAAGTCGTATCGACAACTAAAATCCACAAACCCAAAGACTTAAACGATATCAGTCGTTGAATATTAGCGATGCTTGACATACTAAATTATATTTCTTACGTTGATAAGGTCTAGCGTGGACGTGAGCGAAAACGACAAAGGATCGCTAGTAGGTACTTCAAGAAGGACAATTCTTGAGGTGGCTCTCATGAAACAAAAATGACATGCATGTCCATCTCAAAGCATGATTTACAAAAGCTTTATGAAATATTATCACATGAATCGTTATCGACCGCCAAATGTTTATGTTTTGTTGTTATCCTATCCGAGATTGGTATATCGATGTGGTATGAGGCTGTGTTGGTCCACCAGCGTTAAAAAGGGTAACGATCGGATCCGACTTAGTTGAGGACTAACTCAATTGTGTACACGCAGTGACTTGTGTGTTGGGTTAGCTACCTCGATCGGTCACGGCGACTATGTGCCGGTGGCCACCTCCATAGTCGTGATTGAATGAATGAATGAATGACCGTGATATGGAAACAACGTGAATGAAATAGTCGGACCGACGCTTTTGAGAAATGATAAATGTTTGATAGGCATGAGTCTTTTAACTAAAATCCTCATGTGCTATTGTGGGCAGTTCAATAACTTTTGATAAAGAAAATGTTTTCGGCAATGAGTCCACTGAGTACTTTTGTACTTAGCCCTGCATCTCGTTTTTGATGTGCAGGTTGAGCAAGGATTGATGATGGGTGCGAGGCGATGTAGAGTGGTAGTAGTTTGTTGCTTTAATTGAAGGGATTTCTAGTACCTTGAGCATGTATCGTCATATATATGTTCACACGTTATTCGCTGCCTAACTCTTATATTGTTTGGTATCTTTTGATTATGACTGCTTTTATATCGTATTGAACTTGAGGTCGTACCTCGTTCCTTGAATTGCGCCTTGATTGGATTATATTTGAACATTGAACCTTTTTGGCAAGTCCTTCTGTGACTTGAGTTTGTATCGAAACAGCTTACTCCTTTCAGTCTATGCATTTGTCCGTAATTGATTGGTTAAGTGTATTGATTAGTGATGTATATATCCGATGCATTATTATACCAGTGACGATCCATATGATCCGTACTTCCTTGAGAAGTCGGGTCGTCACAAAGTGGTATCAGAGCACTTGTTCGCTCTGAACCCTAGAAACCCTTTCCTTGAATCTTAAATTGAAAGTTGAGTCTTGGCGCTGATATTTGACCGCCATCTTGCACCTGCACTCCATCGTCGTCCTGCTCAACGAGGAAGAAGGTAACTATCTCAATTGGAAGTTGCTTAGAATTGTGGAAGTTGCTTTGAAATGGTGAAAGTTGTTTTGAAATGATGGAAGTTTATGAAATGTGAAATGGACTTACAAAAGTCGCATGGTTTTGAAGGTTGAAATACGTTTGAAAGGAGAAAAGTCTCAAAATTTCAAATGGAGTTGTTGTTTCCAATGATATTGAAAAAAAAAAAAAAAGGAATGATTGAAATTGAAAAGTTATTTTCAAAATAACTGGTTGTAGATTGACAAGAGTTGAAAACTCTGGGAGATTGATAAAGGAATTATATGAGAATACCTATTTATCGCAATATATGTTATAAGTTGTGTTTACTCTGATATGCAAAGCATGCTAGAGGCATAATGTAAATGACTATGTTTCCCCATGAGAACATAGACTCTTAAGATGCATGATCCCTATTGTGCCGAACTTAGTATAAGAACATAAGGTATCCCCGATTGAACGGAATACTAAGGAAGAATGAGAACATAGAAATTATAAGAATCGATGCGGACGGATCCGAGGGATGACAACGTGACGTGTCGGATTTGTATCTTGGCAGCGCTTGGTTAAGCTTGTATACAAAGTTTCTCGTTACCACTATTACAATCTCCTATCCGAAATGAATACTTGATTGCATATATCTCGTGTCCCTTATCTCATATAAGTTAGATCATACGATGTGTAGAAGATCACGTAAGTCCGTATGATTGGTCAAGCTTAATGAGATATAAAAGTTTCACGGTGAGACAACTTGAGGACGAGTTGTCAGTATAGCTCATGGTATAGATAAGAAGTGACTTGACTTGGTTGCTTATCTATGCCGGATACGCCTACGGCGTATTGAAGGATCACGGTGAGATGAGTTCTTCTATCGACCGCCGTGAAGAACCAAGATCTCGGTGATTTCGATGATCTAAACCTCGATAAGGTATTAGATGAGTATGAGTTCTTGACCATCACTATGATTTGTTATGGGTGAGGTTATATGTTCTAACCCAATATTCTCTCGTCTTGGGTGGTGGCGGTGCTTGTATGTCATGCTAGTTATCTCGTATCGAGTCACCGTATCCGTTTAGATGATGACGCCCCTTAAGGAGCTCAAAAGTTTATTGTACTAAACCCCGCAGTCGAGTTAGCTCAAGTACAATAATAAGGTCGAGAGGTACTACTTATGAATTAAAGATATTAATTATTTTAAGCAATGTAATGCTATAAATAATTAATGGACGCTCGATATCTTAAATACGGGATTCAGAATATCTAAGTTCAAGCCCCGACCAACTTCGGTAATAAAGGGGTAAGTCGCATTTATTCTCTAGTGGCATGAATAAATGTTTATAAATTAATTTATGTTACAGCTGAACATAAGATAATTAATTTATTTGAGGTCCGCCTTTATTCCTTGCATTTGATCCCTCGGTCGACCCATCCGGGCCCGTAAGCTAGGCAAAATCGCGCCTCTATGCTCTACAAGGCAAGGATTTGATTCTCTTTATCCTATAAGGATATTATTATATTTACGGATATGCATAGATCCTTTCCATATAAGATTATGGTAATAATCCTTTCCATAAAGGTTTATGGTAATTTCCATATGGGATTATGGTAATTTCCTTATAGGATTATGGTAATTTCCATATAGGATTATGGTAATGCATTATAAATATGAGGTAAGAGATTAAATCTAGGTTAATGATTAATAATCATCATCATTATTTTTGAGAATTTGATTTCATCCTTTGAGAGATTTTGAAAATTCTCGAGAGCTTGAGGGTGATTTTGAAGCATTCTCCATAGATCGCCCTCACTGACGTTGGAGATCGGGCAACCGGGATACAACCAGTAAGGTCAAAGCACCAGTCTCGATCCATTCCACCTCGGCAGATTGAAAGGTAAACACGAAAAACCCCAACGTGTTGCAATTAATTATACTGTGCATGCTAGGTATATAATCAATGTATGGTGAATTAAACATCCAAGATAGATCCTCGGAGAGGCTAAACATAGTTTTTCCTTCAATTGGTATCGCCACGGGATCGAAATCTTGGCTCGCTGGATTAATTCACGCTTGATTATTACGCGCTATGTATTAATTGTTGAACTGCATGCTCATCGTGGCTCGGTTTTATTTTTTGTCGGATTTTGTTTTTACCACGAGAAAATCCGTGGTTAGATTAGATTTTCCACGTAAATCTTATACGTAAAAGTAAACGAAGACAAAGAAGTCAGATCGAGACGACGGGAAAAATGGGTCGCACGGCGTCTGCGGCGGCAACATGAGCGTGCGCAGCGCGCTCGTGGGCCGGGACGCCATTACGACGTCGGGTCGTTCTTGCGAGCATCCATTTTCCACCAGACAGATTTTTCGGTCGTGCCACGCGAGGCCTGCTTTTGAATCCGGTCCGTGCCTGTGCACGCGAGCCCATTTTCAAGATTATAAAGATCATGCTTTGCAACTCTATGTAATAGATTAGGCGGGAAAGTCACGAGTTCCACAGTGGGCCACGGCGAACGCTTTATTTTATTTTATCGCTCATTGCATGTCGTGGATGTTTAAATTATGCGGTAGCATGCTATGTATGTTTAAATTACGTTGACAAACCTTTACGTGTTTCGTAATTGGATGCATAGTAAGCATGCTAGGTTTATCGCGTTTTCAAGCATATTTTAGAATTTCTGCGAGCATGTTTTACATGTCGAGTTCTATAGACAAGCATGCTAGATTACGTGATCTGCATGGACAAACCTTTTGAACAAAAAGACTAAGCAAGCAACCCGACAAATTAATTTTTAAAATTAAAATGTTAAGACCTCCGCTTTTGATCTCTAAACAAAGTGAGACGCATTGTGAGTAAACGATCCACACGCTGTGGCTTGCTTGCCTTGCTTATCATAAGTTTGTTAGATGAGATTTCTAAATAAAACATTTTAAATCTATTGAAAGTGGGAGTTTCATGTAAAGCGTCCACAGCGTGGCTTGCATGTGCGATATTCATAAGTTCTCTAGAGATAGATATAAAATGAGATAACAAAAGAATTTGAATTGGGCGGTATGGTCCGGTGGTATGTCGATTCTAAGAATTCATTTCTGCTTATTAAAATTGTGGTCATTGTAGACATCACCTCAAGTACAACTTCCCGCCAAGTCCCTTCGCTATAGTGATGTGGTCAGAAAGTTCAATCATTAATTTCATTTGTCGTAAGGATAAGTTGACATGGATTGAAATTAAGCGACTAAAGGTATATTTTAGTGCGGTCGAGGGGTTCATGTAAACGCCCACAGCGTGGCTTGCATGTGGGATTCCTTGGGCGATTGGAGGTTTCAATTAATATTGTTTTATCAAAAGTTACAATATTATTGTTACGAATTATGTGCGATCGTATGCTTATGTGTTTACATTATCGTTCGAGATATGTCTCTTACACGATTATCAATATGCTCGCACAAATCCCTTATCCGGTTCAATTTTTATCGAGTGGAAGCGAAACATTGAGAATGTTCTTCATCGGAAGAAAATCTATTTCTACTCACTACACCGTCCCAAGCCTTCTAGACAATTCATCTCGATGATGAGGGCCTTGAGGAGCACGAGAAATGGGACAAATCAAATAAAATGGCAAAGTGCCTTCTTTTGGTCACCATGTGCGAGTCCACGCAACTCGAGATCAAGAGATGGAAAATGCGACCACGATATGGCTAAGTCTTATGAAATTGTATGAGGTCGGACAAAATAAATCGTCATTAATTTGACAAAATCAATAATGTCAAGTTCAATGAAGGAAGCGATTGGTGCATAACCATGTAGAAGCAAATGATTAATCTCTTGGAGGCTCGAATTGGTTGGAGGATATATTTATGGCGTAGTCGTAATCGATATGATCCTCAACACTTCGCCTAAGTCTTTGATGACTTGGTTATAAAGCGTCCTTTATGATAAGAGTTATACTCTAGATTCATTGCAAGAGGATCTAGTGTAGCGAAGAACATAAAATGGGCAAGGTGCATAGTCTTTAATGCGCACCTCAAAGAAAACCACCGCTTTATCGAAAGATGAAAAGGAAAAGTGGAATTGAGAGATGCTAAGGCTAAAGAAAAGAGTGGGAGTAATACAAATGGCTCTACCAATGGTTTGAAAAAGCCAAAGAGAAGGGCAAATGCTTCAAGTGCGGTGAGATCCGGCATTGGAAGGCTAAGTGCCCCAAGCTCAAGGCTCTAAGTACGCCATTGCTTTAATGTGAAAACATGTTTAGCGACTTGTTCTACCCATTCTTGGGTAGTAGACACAGGTCTGATGATCATGTTTGTTACACCTGCTGAGGTTCCCGGACAAGGGAGGTGAATGATGGCGAGATAACGATCTCCATGGGCAGCGTGGCGAAAGTCGAGGCCATTGCGGTCGGAGATGTTACTTTATGTTTTGAGAAAATAGTTTTAGTTTTAAAGGCGTTTTATATGTGCGAATTTCGGTGGAACCTTGTTCTATTTGGAAATTGTTTATTCATGGATATTCAGTTGTTTTTATAGTGGTGTTTCTATCATAAGAAATGACGAAGTTATCGTGTAGGTACATTATATAATTAAGCTTTATACTATTTCGCAATACATAATACCTATAATTATCTTTGCATCTACATCAAACCTTAAAAAGAAAGTTTTCTTATGAAGATGACACCTCTTTTCTCGGCATCTTAGATTAGGTCACATCAATCTAAATAGGATCAGGCGGCTAAGAATGGGCGTTGGGTGATCTCACGATTACTCGGTTCCCGATCTGCGAATCACGTATAGAAGGTAAGATGTTGACCCGGACCGCTTCAGCGAAGGTCGTAAAGCCAAAAATGTTAGAGCTAGTCCATTCGGCACAGTGTGGACCGATGTCCACACAAGCTCGTGGAGAATGCGGTATTTTGTCACTTTCATTGACGATTACTCAGGTGCGGATCGTATATACCGCTCCGTCGCAAGTCTGAATGCTTTGAAATTCAAAGAATTTTAGGCGGAGTGGAGCGAAGCTAGGTAAGAGTATCAAGTCGCTGCGTTCGATCGCGGTGGTGAATACCTCAACAACGAGTTCATGGACTATCTAGTGAAGTGTGGGATTACCTCGGCGCCTTCACCCGGCACCTCCACAAAAATGGTGTGTCGAAGCGAAAAATAGGACTCTTTTGGAAATGTTTAGATCAATGATGAGTTATGCAACTTTGCCTATTTCGTTACGGGGTATGCCTTAGAAAGCGGCGGCATACTTGCTAAATCTAGTACCATCAAGTCGATCGAAAAGACCCTTTTGAGAGTTGTGGTTTAGGCGCAGCCGAGTTTAAGCCACATAAGGATATGGGGCGATCCAAAACACGTGTCTTTGAACAAGAAGGTCGACAAGTTGGAGGCTAGATCCGCCGCAAGGCTGTTTTTGGCTATCTAGAGGAGCGAAGGTGGTTTATTCTATAGTCCTAAGGATCGGGAAGGTCATTGTTAGCACTAATGCCCGATTCTTAGAAGAGGACTACATGAAAATCATAAATCAAAGTTGAAATCATTCTTCAAGAATTAGAAGATGATCGTATTCCACCACCGATTAGACCAAAGGTGCGAGATGTCGAGTCTAGTGGGAGGATCGACACGGATACTTCAAGAAATTGAAGTGGGTCGAGTTCCACTAGAGATACCGACCGTCATGTGGTTCCTACCGAAAAGTTGTGCAAGATGAGAACCACAAGTTCTGCACCCACCGTTGCCATTGTACCGTAGTGCCTTGTCGTGAGTGGGAGGGTTGTTCGTCGACCGGCGATGTATGTTCGTGGGTGAATCTTGGTTTAGTCCCGAGAAAACAAACAGGCAATAATCGACCCATGGACTGAACAGCGAGGCGACAAGACAATGATGCAAGATCATGGAACTTACGTTTGGACGAGGTGGTAAGTCCTATGGATTTACCCATTGCCTAGCGAGAGTTGTGTGTATCGTTTAGATGTCAGCGGTAATGTGGTATTTCTTGCACTTTACGTAGATGACATTCTTCTATTTGGCAACAATGTGAAGTTGTTATCGGGGCGTAAAGAGTTGGTTATCGATCGGTTTCAAATGAAAGACTTAGGAGATGCAACATACATTCTTGGGATCAAGGTTTACCGAGATCGCAAGAGGAAATGTTGAGCTTATCTCGGGCGTCTTACATTGATCTGTGATTACTCGTTTTAGTATGCGGACCGTCAAGAAAGGATTGCTATCTTTACGACATGGCGTTCCTTTATCTAAAGAGCGGTCACCTATGACCGCAAAGAAGATAGAGGAATGAGACAAGTTTCCTCGTTTCCGCCGTGGGAAGTCTCATGCATGCAATGCTATGCACGAGGCCCGATATACGCTATGCGGTAGGCATAGTAGCAAGATATCAATCTAACCTGGACAAGCTCATTGGTGCGATAAAGCATATACTCAAGTACGAAAAGGACTCGAGATTATAGGCTGGTTTACCATGTAGATAGTCTAATGCCTTTGGGTTATCTGACTTCGGTTCAAAGTCGACCGTGATGAGAAAAAGTCTACCTCGGGCTATGTGTTTACTTTGGGAGGTGGAGCCGTATCTGGCGGTGCAAAGCGGCGATGCATTGCGGACTCTACCATGGAAGCCGAATATGTAGCGCCTTGAGGCTTCTAAGGACATTGTATGGTTCAAGAACTACCTCATGGATCTAAGAGTGGTACCTGGTTTGCCCAAGAGTATCATAGTTTACTGTGATAACTCAGGTGCAAGTTGTTTAGAATTGTGGAAGTTGCTTAGAATTGTGGAAGTTGTTTAGAATTGTGGAAGTTTATGAAATGTGAAATGGACTTACAAAAGTCGCATGGTTTTGAAGGTTGAAATATGTTTGAAAGGAGAAAAGTCTCAAAATTTCAAATGGGTTGTTGTTTCAATGATATTGAAAAAAAAAAAAAGGAATGATTGAAATTGAAAAGTTATTTTCAAAATAATGGTTGTAGATTGACAAGAGTTGAAAACTACGGGAGATTGATAAAGGAATTATATGAGAATACACTGCTTATCGCAATATATATTATAAGTTGTGTTTACTACGATATGCAAAGCATCTTTAGAGGCATAATGTAAATGAGTATGTTTCCCATGAGAACATAGACTCTTAAGATGCATGATCCCTATTGTGCGAACTTGGTATAAGAACATAAGGTATCCCGATTGAGCGGAATACTAAGGAAGAATGAGAACATAGAAATTATAAGAATCACGATACGGACGGATCACGAGGATGACAACGCGACGATGTTGGTTGTATCTTGAAAGCGGTTTTGGTTAAGCTTGTATACAATGTTTCATGTTACCACTATTACAATCTCCTATCCGAAATGAATACTTGATTGCATATATCTCGTGTCCCTTATCTCATATATAAGTTAGATCATACGGTGTGTAGAAGATCACGAGAAGTCCGTATGATTGGTCGAGCTTAATGAGATATAAAAGTTTCTGGTGAGATAACTTGAGGACGAGTTGTCGGTATAAAGCTGCGGTATAGATAAAGTGACTTGACTTGGTTGCTTGTCTATGCTAGCACGTCTCGACGTATTGAAGGATCACGGTGAGATGAGTTCTTCTATCGACCGTCGTGAAGAACCAAGATCTCGGTGACTTACGATGATCTAAACCTCGATAAGGTATTAGATGAGTATGAGTTCTTGACCATCACTTTGACTTGTTATGGGTGAGGGTTATATGTTCTAACTTGATATTCTCTCAGATCTTGGGTGGTGGCGGTGCTTGTATGTCATGCTAGTTACCCATCAGTCACCGTATCCGTTTAGGATGATGATGTCCCCATAAGGAGCTCAAAGGTTTATTGTACTAAACCTGCGGTTGAGTTAGCTCAGTACAATAATAAGGTTGAGTGGTACTACTTGAGGAATTAAAGATATTAATTATTTTAAGCGATCAGAATGCTATAAATAATTAATCGATTCGATATCTTAAATACGGGGATTCGTAATGTCTAAGTGCAAGCCCGACTCAACTTCGGTAATAAATGGGTAAGTCGACATTTATTCTCTAGTGGCATGAATAAATGTTTATAAATTAATTTATGTTACAGGTGAACATAATATAATTAATTTATTTGAGGCCCATCTTTATTCCTTGCATTTGATCCTGGGCTGGCCCATCCGGGCCCGTAAGCTAGGCAAAATCGGCCCCCTATGCTCTCTGAGGCAAGGATTTGATTCTCTTTATCCTATAAGGATATTATTATATTTATGGGATATGCATAGATCCTTTCCATATAAGATTATGGTAATAATCCTTTCCATAAAGGTTTATGGTAATTTCCATATGGGATTATGGTAATTTCCATATAGGATTATAGTAATGCATTATAAATATGAGGTAAGAGATTAAATCTAGGTCGATAATTAATAATCATCATCATTATTTTCGAGAATTTGAGGTTCGTCCTTTGAGAGATTTTGAAAATTCTTGAGAGCTTGAGGTGATTTTCAAAGCATTCTCCATAGATCGTCCTCGCTCGGCGTTGGAGATTGGGCAACAGGATACGATCCGGAAGGTCAAAGCACGAGTCTCGATCCATTCCACCTCGACAGTTCAAATGTAAACACGAGAAAACCCCAGCGTGTTGCAATTAATTATATAGGTGCATGCTTGGTATATAATCAATGTATGGTGAATTAAACATCCAAGATAGATCCTCGGAGAGGGCTAAACATAGTTTTCCCTTCACGGCGAGTCATAATGACGAAGCGATTGTGGCGGAGGTTCGCATCGCTATGAATCACAACCTCTCTATGTGAAGGAATTTCGAACACTATCGTGCTATTGCTATCGTGGCGATAACGAATAATCAAAGCATAACGTTAAGAAAGCATGTACAAAAAGAAAGATAGAATTTTGAGTATTGCGGGAACGTATATGATCGAATGTTATGATTCAAATGGAAATAAGGAACTCATAACCCAATGAGAAATAGTGACCACTTAGCCTTCACCCGAAGGCTAGACATTGAAAGTCTGTTCTATCTTAAGAGACCATACAGTATCTTTCCAAAGACCAAACTATGAAAGTAGTTTCATAAGAACTTAGGATTATAGGATATAAAATTTTGGTTCGGATGATTTTATGACTACTAGATGTGCGAGGAGAGCAGCGTCAGTGGTTCTTGGCTCACTTAGATGCGTCGCTCATTTCTTTGCACATGCCGTGGTACATCATACCACGACGTACTCCGGTTGGTTCTGAACGCCACCCGATTGGCGGGGTATGCAGCGAGATATCGATTGAATACATATATAAATCACGAGAGCTTGATCTTGAGGCAGACTTGTTCCGTTCATTAACCACAGAACCGCATATTCATGGTATAAGGAGCTGCACCTGCGGACCGTATCTCCTGGCGAGAATATACAGCATGATGAGAATCTGAGTGGCTCCATCCGGAGGTGCCTCGTTTAGTATCGATGGACTGCGTCCTCGCTTGCATGTGGCGGGAACATATTCGGTGGATCTTCATCCCCGATACCATTTTTCGGTCCTACCATGGTGGGATTCCATCCCGACATTGACCGTCGAGACCATCGCCACCGTGCGGACCCATGTACCATGATCTTGTGAGATTGACGATTCACGTGGCCTAGCGCATGCCGTGAGAGAAGCTTGTGCCGTCTTCTTTAACTTCTCCGTGTCCGACCAATGCCTATGAGGAGGTCATGGTGAAATCCGGCGAGACACAGCTACTATGGAAGAAGATAGAGTTATTTGAATTCGATAAACCGTGAGTCCCACATTCAATGATGAGGTCAAAAAGGAGTAGGACCCAGAGGAGGATCCTGAGGAGGACCTGCCTGCTGACGATGAGATGAAGGAAATTGGTAGTACCCATACCTCGGTTCTAACTTTGACAAGTTGAGCCCTATTTATACCCTGGACGATTATGGATCTAGTTACTAAGACTAGAAGGTGTTTTGTTTATATACGTTTGTATATTTGGTGATACATACGGAAACGATAGGTGGTTTCGAGATGAACCCTTATTTTGATGACCTTGGTAGCGTTTATATTTTTGAGTGCACCGTGACTAGGTACGTGGAGTGATATTGATATTTGCTTTTGAGAACATCATACTCCGTACCTGGCCCTATTTTGTAAATCTCAAAAACACTGACGAAAATCCTCGTGGAAGCATTTGATTTGATATGATGATAGCTCATCAAGAGACATTGGTTTTGATGTCGTATTATAGGATGTTCGACGATGTGCTAGACTTACATGTATGATTATATACATATCGCGCTAAGATATGTATGATCTTGATGGATGGTATAAGAAGATATTTGATTGCGTGTATTTAAGAATGATATAATGCCGTCGAGAAGGAGAAACTGCAATGTAACACTTGAACGAGAGGACACGCCACCACCACCGGCAAGAAGGATTGAGGATCCATTCCTCAGACAGAATCCACCAACTTTCAACGGGACTGGAATCTCGTGGATGCGGAACTATGGATTCACAGCGTTAGAGCGAATCTTTAAATTCCTTCATTGTACCTCTTAAGACCGCTTGTCATCGTTGCTTTGTAAATGGCGGTCTTGCCGATTTTGGTGGGAGGCGAAGAAAAAGACCTTATATGAATAGGAACTAGAAGCTTACACGGAAAGAGTTCAATGAGGAAGTGTCAGAAGTACATTCTAAGAGCTACCGTAAGAAGAAAGAACACGAGTTCTACAATCTCGACAAGGAAAGACCACGGTCACGATTACGACCGTGCGTTACGAGGTGTCGTGGTATGCGTCTCGGTGGTTGACAACGACAAGAAGAGAGCTAAAAAGTTACGAAAGAGACTCCGTGATATGATCTCGTCAATCACTTGGAAATTGGCGAATCGTAACTTACAATCAAATGTGAAAACAAGCGACAAATAGATTGGATGGATATTCCAATACATTGAAGTCGACCCTCTAAGCCGCGGCAATACTTGACCTCGACCCGAAGAGCAATTAGCCTCAACAACACGGGGCGATGAATGACATACGAATGAGGGATGTATGCCTCAAATCGATAAGTCGATAATTGAATTTCTTGGCAAACCAAAAGAAATTCGAAGAGTTCTGAAGAGAACAACACTCACTAATATATTTGAAATCAAAGCTTAATATTTCGTGAGTTTACATGCCTTTATATAGGCTGAAAATTTAACCGCTTTGCTCGAGCTCTTGTAATTGGTTCACTTTGGGAACACGAACCAGTCGGGAATCAACGAACTTTAGGTTGCATTACTCTATCATGAGATCAGTGTCACTAGTCGGTCATGGAAATCGACCTATCGTGAGGCCCTTAATAGAGCATTGGACATTGAGGCTACTTTACACGAGGATAGGATTGTCCTGTCGTCCCACGAATCACCAAGGAGATCGTGGAAGAGAGTGGGAAGAACCCACTAAAGGCAAGGATCAGCGCTAGCTGAGGCCAGGAGGCCATGACAGGGAATAACGTGTCATGCAGGCACGGGCGAGGAAATGGGCGCCCTATGGTGCAGCTTGGCGGGAGAAACCAGAATCGTGGGCTCCCTGCGTGCCCGAGGTGCCATAGGAGTCGCAGGGGTGTGTCGCGTTCACCAATGAGGATATTTTAATTGTGGCGGAAGGGTCACTACTCTAGAGGCCCCTGCAGGATGCGCCAGGGAAGCGACCGCCCAGCGTGCTCCACCCGAGTCCAGCCAATCCGGGTTATCCAAGCTTATCGTTCCAACAACAATGGCGACAGCCGCAGCAACAGTACCACCAACTCCAACAAAAACTATAGCAGCAGAAACCGTAGCAACGACAATAACATCATCAACAACAACAACCGCCCCAGCAAGCTAGGGCCTACACCTCAACCAGGAAAGAAAATTTCTGCAGGAGCCGCCAAGGAACTAAGGAAACTTGGCAGGTATGGGAATACTCCTCCAAATGTATGTTAGCCTACTATTTGATACTGGTTCCTCGTATTCTTTTATTGCTGAAGCACGCGTAGAGAACTTAGGATTTGATCCTAAATCTGTTGAACAAATCATGAGAATTCCTTCTCGATGGGAGGCATAAGAGCGGTAACCCATATGCTCGAACCTAGAACTTGGACTAGGCTCACTTATGATGTGACGAGATAACCTTCACGTCATACCTATGAGATGTGGACATAATCCTAGGAATGGATTGGTTAACCGAACATAATCGACCATCGGTGTAATGAAAGGAAAATTTCCTTCCAACATCCCGGAGAGAAACCTATAGACTTTCACGGGATCAACATGGGAAGAAGAGTCCCAATTATATCCGCACTACAAGCAGGGCGTTGTTGAACAGATGAGAACCATGCCTACCTCGTCTATCTCAAGGAGGAAGACCAAAATGAGAGAAGGATAGAAGGCGTCCGATCGTGAAGGTATCCCGATGTGTATCTAGATGATCTACCGGGATTACTGCCAAACCGATAGATCGAGTTCACGATCGACCTTGAACCAGTTACATTCTCGTGTGAAAGCCCCATACGGATGGCACCGAAGGAACTTGAGGAATTGAAAATCCAACTGCAAGAACTCTTGGAGTTATGTTTCATTAGACCGGTGTATCTCCATGGAGACACTGTCCTTCTTGTGAAGGAAAGGATGGTACTAATCGAGAATGTGCATAGACTATCGATAGTTAAACAAGATAACTCTTAAGAATAAGTATCCTTGCCCCGAATTGTGAACTATTTGATCGACAAGGGGCGGAGTCTTTTCAAAGATAGATCTAAAATCGGGACACCATCAACTAAGATTAGACCGAAGGTGTACTTAAAATGGCTTTTAGTGCAAAGTATGGTCATTTCGAATTCATCGTTATGCCATTTGGACTTACAAATGCCTCGGCGATGTTATGGATATCATGAATAGGGTATTTCACCCATACTTAGACAAATTTGTCTTAGTATTCATAGGCGATATCCTAATATACCCAAAGAATAACCAAGAACACGAAGAGCACTTGAGGGTGTCTTTATAGCGTTGAGGCAAGACAACTCTTAGCCAAGTTTAGCAAGTGTGAGTTTTGGTTAGGCAAAGTGACCTTCTTAGGTCACATTGTGTCCGCCGAAATCAAAGTAGACCCGTCAAAGATCAATCTGATTCGAGAATGAGAATCACCAAGGACCGAATGAAATTCGAGCTTCTTAGGACTTGCCGCTACTATCGAAGATTTATCGAAGGATTTTCAACGATAGCCCGACCTATGACCCATTGTTGAGAAAATGAATCAAGTACACTTGGACCGCCGAGTGTGAGGCTAGTTCGAGATTGAAGGAGTTCTTGACAATAGCATCATGCTTACGATGCCGAAGCGGATAAGTACCACGATCTACAGGCAGCTTGAAGAATGGACTAGGATGTGTTACGATGCAATAAAGCGAGTTATTGCCTATGCTTCAAAGCGATTCACGCCTACATGAGTTGAACTATCCTCGCGGGACACGGAATTAGCAGCAGTCATACATGCCTTTAAGATTTGGAGACACCATCTCTATGGAGCTAGATGTGAGATCTATCTTGACCATAAAGCACGAAGTATTTCTTTGAAGCGAGAAAGATCTTAACATGAGACAACGCAGATGGTTAGAACTAGTGAAAGATTACGACTATGGTATCCATTATCACCCAAGCAAGGCCAATGTTGTAGCCGATGCCTTAAGTCGTAAATCTCACCCTAGTTTGGGATTCCTCCTCGGTCATGAGGAGATTCTTATAAATGAATTTCGGAGGATTAACATCGAAGTTATAGAGCCGTCGAGACAATATAAGGCTGTATTGCAATGTGGATTGCAATCCAGTTAAGAGCTCGAATTTTGGATCCTCAGAAGAAGAGCAATAAGATGGAGAAAGTACGAGCAAAATCGAGAATAATGACCACAAAGTTTTAGGTAATAACATATGATGTTATATGATGGGAGAGTGTGTATTTTCTAAAAGGCGAAGGGCTTAAGAGTGAGATCTTGAGAGAAGCCCATGAGATGTCTTACACACATCCGGAAGCACCAAAATGTACCAAGATCTCAAGGAGAAATTTTGGTGGGATGTAATGAAGCGAGGCGTAGCTTCATTAAGTAAAAGCGTTGTTTGGCGTGTCTGTTTGGTACGATTTTGTGCTTATTTTTCATATGTTTATGAATGCCGTTTCCCGTAGTTTGTCCTATTTATGTTGTTGGTTTGATTAGTATTTATTGATTTGGACTTATTTGGTTTGTTTCGATATTTTGTAGAAACATGAAATTAAATAGGATGAAATGGAGCTTTCAAGATCTATCCTATTTTGAAGAGCATCTCGATAGAAATTTGTAGGCGCAAACAGATCGCAATTCGGAGTTCGGACGAGGGAGAACGGATCATTTCTTCAAAGTTGCGCACGTGCACTCCGCTCGCCCAAGTCGCGCGCCGGTGCTGAACACTTTCAATGATTCTCATGAATTTTGAGAAGGAATCAAGGATTTTGTCCTTCATAAAGTAAATTACGTTGTGATAGGAGTCCGTGAAGCGAAAACCGTGTGCAAATTGGAGTTCGAGACGAAGGAGAGCGGGCCAAAACAAAACACTGCGCAAGCAGTGTCGCGCGCGCTTTCGCGCAAATGCACGCCAGTGAACGCCGGTTCACATGTGAACGCGGTTCACTATTGTCGACCTCAAAGCTGAGATCGCGTTCACAATTGTGAGCGCGATTCCTCCATTCTCACCCTTCCAGCGCGTTGCCCAAACCGGCGCTCAGCCCTCGACCGTCCGGCGCTCGTCGTCCGGCGATCCGGCTCAGCGCGTTTCCGCTCAGCTCGCCTCTCCACCGGCGTGCCTCAGCGCCAGTTCACCCTTGCCCATGCGTCGCGCTCGTCAAGCTGGCGCTCGTCTCGGTAGCGTTCCCAATTCCTCGGCGCTCATAATGAGCGGCTCGTTTGAGAGACAGAATATTTCCTCAGTCGGCGTTCATTCCGAACCAGCGTTCACTTTCAAGTCAGAATGTTTTCTGAGCTCACGCTCACTCTGAACCGGCGCTCATCTTTAATTTATATATATATCGCGCTAGGTCAAAAGAAGTCTCTTAGTTCTCAGTTTTTGGTTCTCGTGACCAGGTACTTCTTCTTGACTTTCTTAGGGTTGTTCGAGGCAATTAGGCGAGATACAATTTAGTTTTAATTTATGTTTTCATTACTTTGATTGAATTATCTTGTTCAACAATTTATGCTTTGGATTTATGCTTTTTGGGATTTATCAGTCTTTCGGATTAATTTTCATAGTATTATTGTTAGATGAATATTATTGATTCCATTTCCATAGTAATGATGGATTGTTTTCATCTTTGCTTTGATTTATATTGCTTTCGTTTATTGCTTTGATTTATCATGCTTTCATAGTTCAACTAGGGATTGACAACCCCTGGTTTAGATTTATTGCTTTAAGTAGTTTAGCTCGGGATTGACAACCCCGCTTAGGATCGCTATTTATTTCTCGTATTTGATTCTTGCATGTTCAACCCGTTGATATTAGAATGTTTAGGTTTTAATTGCTTTACATGCGCCTTACGAACAATCGCCTGTTAAGTTTTCCTTGAGGCGACTCGTGTTAACTTATCACGCTTCAATTACCTAAATGCGATTGCGAGTCAATTTGAGTGTGTTTTAGCTCGATCAATTTTGGCGCTGTTGAAAACTTTAGGCATATTGTTTGTGTTGTTTATTCTGTGTTTCTTTTGTTCTTTTTGTTATTTTCTCCCACAGTGCGTGTGATCTTATTTTTGTTGTTGGCGTGCATTGTGCGGGGTTATCAGCGATCTGAATATAGTAAACCGGTTGGGGAGGAAGGATTCGTTGTATTGGGCAAATTCTTCTCCCGAAGAAGGGCCCAATTTGATTTTTCCGAGGAATACCGTTGGGCTTGAGCATCAAACCTCGATCCCTACCCATAGCAACAAGCTATAATCCATATTGGGATCAACCACCTCCACGTACTATGAGGATCAAGCCTCCAATCCTAAGGAACAACATGCCTCCATGACACTATGAGGATCAATCCTAAAATGCATCTGGGGAGCAACCACGTCCTCCACCTCAATATGAGTACCCACAACAACCACCTCCATCTCGGTTATTCATACACGCAACCACCTCCACCTCAAATGCCCGACTTGGGATGATAAGTTCGTCAAAAGTTGGATGTTGGCGACACCAAAATCGAGCACTTACAAGCAAAATTAGAAATGATGGTGAGAAGCTGGGCGAGTTCTTTGCAACAAGATGCGATAGGGGCCTCAAGCTCGCTTATGAGGCTCGGCGACCGCGACCATCGAGTTCGCCATTGGATGATAGAGGCCGCAACTCTTGGCGTTTAGAGGAACAAGTGGGACTAATTGTTGCGAAGTGGGTTGAGTATCAACAACAACGTGCGTGAGGAACTTCAAACCAATCCGATCGGTCCGGTCCTTGTTCTTGAAAGTGACCCATTTGTTGAAATGGGGTGGGAGAGACATCGGCGAGTTCTTTGAGACGAGAGAAGGTGGAAAATGAGGAAGAATGGGAATGTGAGGATGAGAAGCGGGATCGAGCCACGAGAAGTGGTTCTGAGGTCGGTGACGAGGAAGAGTGGGCATGTGAAGTTGCAAGCATGCAAGCCCACTCTGAAGTGATTGCCTTGCCTCAAAAATTGGGTGCGAGATCCCGGAGGAGGACAAGGTTGAGTAACATCAATTGTTGTCAACATCTAATTCACCAAAATCTTGTACTTTGGGAATTGAAGTATTATTTTATTTTGGAGAATAGGATGTTCGACTTGAGCTTAAATTGTGCATTACTTATTTTCTTTCTTGTCCTCTGTTCTTATATGGTTACTCTTGATGCTCTGGTGAGATGGTATTCTGCGGTAAAGATTATGGATAGTCCGTTGTTATGCGGTTTACGTCGTGCTCACGACGTTAAGCGAAATACTACGTGGGAGTTTACCACAGTTTTTATTTGCTTTTTCTTTCTTTCTTTTTGTCTTGTTTTGTTGTTCTTGTTGATCTATACATTGTCGTTGAGTTTGTTTTGCTCGGTTTAGAAAGTTGTCAGCGATGAGATGAAGCGTGATCTCCGACTCTACAGTACATTAAATGCGATTATCGAAGTATCATCCTCTATGGTCATTTTAGCTTTTAATGTTTTGAGCGGGGCGATGCTTGATTTAAAGTGTGGGGATGTTTACTCGGTTTTGTGTGCGTTTCACATATATTTTGTATGATTAATGATGTCTTGTTGTGCTTATTTTGATTGTTTGGACTTAAGTTTGTGTCTATGCGAATAAGTTAGGATTTTGATTTGTCTGTTGAACTACGTGGTATTGATGGGACCTTGATGTATTTCTCATTTATCTTGATGTCATGTGATTAAAGTGCGATGTGAATTGGCGAGATCGTGTGAATTGATTTTAAATCGGTGGTTATTGGCGTGATTTGTCCGGCTAATGCTAGGGAAGTGTTAACGATGTGGTTACCTATATACTCGTTTCAATTAAAAAGAAAAAAAAAAAAAAGAAAAATATGTGTGAAAAAGAAAATAAGGAGAATTAAAACTCCAATGTTGTTAAGATTGTATAAATGGAGGATGGGATTATGTCCCTCTTTCTCGTAAATTGAGAAATGGACATGGGAAACCACGTTAGGAGACTCGAATTCATCGAGTTCACCTTTCGAATATTGTTCCAAAATACATTAATACCTTCTATGTTATCAAAGGAAACTTGTTGCTAAAGGTAACCATTTAGTTAATTCACCTCTCTAGGAGGTTGGAGTGCGAGCAAAAATAACTTACTTGTTTATTTGATATTTTCGCAATCTTAGATTTTTGCACATTAACTTTGATTATGTATTCATCATGTTTGGGGGATTTGCAAAAAGAGGTTTGATTGATTGGATTAAGGGTTATGTTGCATGAGTTATCTTTCTATTCTTATTAGTATAGACTTTGCTTGAGGACAAGCAAATGGATAAGTGTGGGGGAGTTGTTTGGTACGATTTTGTGCTTATTTTTCAAATGTTTATGCATGCCGTTTCCCGTATTTTGTCCTATTTATGTCGTTGGTTTGATTAGTATTTATCGATTTGGACTTATTTGGTTTGTTTCGATATTTTGTAGAAACACGACATTAAATAGGATGAAATGGAGCTTTCAAGATCTATCCTATTTTGAATAGCATCTCGATAGAAATTCGTAGGCGCAAACGGATCGCAATTCGGAGTTCGGACGAGGGAGAACGGATCATTTCTTCAAAGTCGCGCACGTGCACTCAGCTCGCCCAAGTCGCGCGCGGTGCTGAACACTTTCAATGATTCTCATGAATTTTGGAGAAGGAATCAAGGATTTTCCTTCATAAGAAGTAAAGTAAGTTGTGATAGGAGTCCGTGGGAGAAAACGTGTACAAATCGGAGTTCGAGCGAAGGAGAGCGGGCCAAAACAAAACACTGCGCAAAGCGATGTCGCGCCTTCGCGCAAATGCATGCCCGCGAACGCCGGTTCACATGTGAACGCGGTTCACTGCTGTCGACCTCCAACTGGCGCGCATTCACAATTGTGAATGCGGTTCCTCCATTCTCACCCTTCCAGCGCGCGTTGCCCAAACCGGCGCTCAGCCCGCGACCCGTCCGGCCTCCGCCCGGCGATCCGGCTCCCATCGCGTTTCCGCTCGGCTCGCCTCTCCACCGGCGTGCCTCGGCCTGATTCACCCGCTGCCCATGCGTCGCGCTCGTCAGCTGGCGCTCGTCTCGGTAGCGTTCCCAATTCCTCGGCGCTCATAATGGCGGCTCATTTGTGAGACAGAATATTTCCTCAGTACCGGCGTTCATTCCGAACCAGCGTTCACTTTCAAGTCAGAATGTTTTCTGAGCTCACGCTCTCTCTGAACCGGCGCTCATCTTTAATTTATATATATATCGCGCGCTAGGTCAAAAGAAGTCTCTTAGTTCTCAGTTTTTGGTTCTCGCGGTTGAGTTGCTCTTCGACTTTCTTGGGAGTTCTTGAGCAATTAGACAGATACAATTTAGTTTTAATTTATGTTTTCATTACTTTGATTGAATTATCTTGTTCAACAATTTATGCTTTGGATTTATGCTTTTTGGGATTTATCAGTCTTTCGGATTAATTTTCATAGTATTATTGTTAGATGAATATTATTGATTCTAATTCCATAGTGACAATGGATTGTTTTCATGCTGCTTTGATTTATATTGCTTTCGTTTATTGCTTTGATTTATCATGCTTTCATAGTTCAACTAGGGATTGACAACCCCTGGTTTAGATTTATTGCTTTTGTAGTTTAGCTCGGGATTGACAACCCCTGGCTTAGGATCGCTATTTATTTCTCGTATTTCAATTCTTGCATGTTCAACTCCCGTTGATATTAGAATGTTTAGGTTTTAATTGCTTTACATGCGCCAACACGAACAATCGCCTGCATTAAGTTTTCCTTGAGGCGACTCGTGTTAACTTATCACGCTATAATTACCTCGTGCGATTGCGAGTCAATTTGAGTGTGTTTTTAGCTCGATCAGTGTCAACAAGTGAAAACACTCGACCAGCGACCGTATGGAACCCTACAATCGTTGGACATACATGAATAGAAATGAGAGGATATAGCCATGGATTTTATACCGGGCTACCCAAATCACTAAAAGAAAATACCGCTAATTGGATTATCATCGATCGTTGACCAAACACGTATTTCTTACCGATCCTAATAACATATGGATCGGTTATATTAGCACAATTATGCGTTCGAGGAATCATAAGTTTGCAAGGGTTCTAAAGACTATCGCGTCGATAGAGATTCAAAATTTACATCAGTTGGATGAGCTTACAAAGGAATTGAGAACTCAATTGCATTTCGATGCAAGTGTTTCACCAAAAAGCGATTAGACAATGCGAGAGGACCATTCGAGCGGCTTGAATACATATTGAGGATTGTTGTCCGGATAGAGGAAAAAATTGGAACAAGTATTACCACTTGTAGAATTCACCTACAATAACGACTATCGAGCAACTATTGGAATGACCCGATGCAGGCGCTTTACGGAAAGAAATGTCGATCACCACTTTACTGGGATGGAGTGAAAAAGAAGAATATTAGGACCTGACTCTATGGGAGAGATGATCATGATTGTGAGACAGACCCACTAACGAATTAAAGAAGTCTAAGACCGACAGAAGTCGTACGCAGACAAACGTTATACAAAAATTATATTTTGAGGTAGGAAATAAAGTTTTCTTGAAGATTTTCTCGTTAAAAGAAATCGTGAAATTCAAAATTAAAGGGAAGCTGCAACCACGTTTCGTAGAACCCTATGAAATATTGGAAATGATAGTACCAATAGCTTACAGACTGCCATTACCGCCAAGCTTTGGGAACGTGTACAATGTTTTCCACGTTTCACAACTTAGAAAGTACATATATGACCCCAGCCATGTAATATCACCGATGATATTGTCCTCGATGATAATATGAGTTATGTAGAATTATCTCGAGAATTTTGGACCGACATATCCAAAACAAAAGAACGAAAATACCGTAGAAAAAGTCCTATGGCGTGAATAGACAAGAAGAAACAACTTGAAATTAGAATCATTATGAAGGAGTAATACCAGTTTTTTTCCAAGTTACCAAATTCAGGTAAAATTTTTTAAGAAGGATGGTATGTAATACCAGAAATTTAAAACTTGATTATTAATTTCTTTAGCTAAATCGATTTGAATTTAGGCGACTATTAAATTTTATTATTGTCGACGTTTGATTTTATTTCCAAAAGAAAATTTAAGCGAATGTAGAAACGAATCTGATTATAAGTCGAACCTTATATTTTATCTTGGATAAATTATCTAGTCAAACCACATCATTTTATTCCCAAAATATTCCACTTTACCTACTTTACTCTACTTTTCCTAAATAGTCATCATTTCACCATAAAGGAATCCTATGAAGGCCTTGCGACAAACACATTTTCCTACACTACTTCCTCTCATGTTTTACTAATCAAACCACATTTCTCCACTTTGAAACATCACACAAGAAATTTAAGAAAACCAACCAAAAAGTAAGAACTTGTTTCTCTCTATTTTTCTTCTTCTTACAACATCCAAACTAACAATTTGTAATACTTTGTTATTGCAAGAAATTGTTACTCCTCTGATTAAAACAACAAAGTAAACTCATACAGCCTACTTAATACAAGTTTTCTTTCTACTACAAGTTTTATTCATTCCTATTACATAATAAAAAAAAAACAGAAAGGCATAAACAATATTAGTTCACAACAATTTTTCCAAATGCATAAGAACTGCTATCGCACATAGAACTATAGTGTTTGAGCCGAGCCACTAAGGCTCGGGTGTCATTTGTCGACCGTCGCGGTGGTATGTGCAACTCATGGGAGGAATCCACGACGATAGCGTCAGCGTTTCACGAGAGGAGAGGCGGTGAGGCACTCGGCGGAAGCGATGGCAGCGCTAGGTGCGGTGCGGTGACCAATAAAGATGGCGCGACGGCGTGCTGGCGGAATCGACAGCGGCGATGTGATTCGAGAGAGAGATGTGCGCGGCGTATGTGTGTTTGCGTCCGTGTGCTTGCGAAATAGAGGATGAAAGAGAGGCGTGGGGCGAGGTTGAATGAAGGGTCGGTGAGGCGGCCATGGTGTCGCGGACACGGTGGCTCACGGAGACGACGATACGATAGCGGCGGTGGAAGAGGAGATATTATTGTGTATGTTCATCCACGTGTGTGCGTGAGTGTGAATGAGTAGAGGAAGCCGAGGTCGGGGACGGCACGCACGTTCTGGCGATGAGGTCGGCGGACGTGGAGGCGGCGGCGGCGACGATCTTGTGTAGGTGTGTGCGCCACCGAGAGAGATGAGAGAGAGAGAGATCTGAACATTTGCGTGGGGGCGGCTAGTTTAGGATATAATTTAGGGTTGGTTTATGTGACGACCCGACTTTCCAATAAAGTACGGATCATATAGATCGTCACGGTATGATAAAGCGGCGGATATAAACATAGCTAATCAAGGCGATTAATCGTTCAATTACTCGATAGCATAGGTAAAAGGGATAAGCAATTCATCTGAGACTCAAGTCACGAAGGACTTGTCAAAAGGGATTCAAGATTCAACATAACACAATCGGGGCAAAATTGAGTACGGTATAACCTCAGGTTCAATCGTCATAAAAGTAGTTATGATCAAAGCATCAAAATTATCGAGTTAGGCAAAATAAGCGTGTGGACATGCATATGACGATGCATGCCCAAGGTTCTAGAAACCTTCTTAATAAAGCATCAAAATAAGCGCCACTCTGCGCCACTTCGCATCCATCATCGATCCTTGCTCAACACGCACATCAAAAGCGAAATGCGGGGCTAAGTACAAAAGTACTCGATGGACTCGTTGCCAAAACATTTTCTTTTTTAAAAGTTATTAGCGCCTACAATAGCGCATGAGGATTTTGGTTAAAGACTCATCCCTATCAAACATTTATCGTTTTCCAAAAGTTCAGGGCGACTATTTCATTCACGTTGTTTCCATATCGATCATTCATTCATTCATTCAATCGCGCACTATGGGTGGCCACCTACACATAGTCGCCGTGACCGATCGGGTAGCTAACCTTAACACACAATCACCGTGTACACAATCCGAGTTAGTCCTCAACTAAGTCGGATCCGATCGATACCCTTTTTAGCGTCGATGGACCAACTCATTCACATACCACATTGGATATACCAATCAATTCTCGTCCCACATTTGGACAAGTCGACCTCGATATGGACACAACAAAGCGTAAATATTTGGCGGTTAATAACAGTTCATACAATAATATTTCATACGACTTTTGTAAATCATGCTTGGAGATATGCATAACATTTTCGTTTCAAGAAAGCCCACCTCAAAATTGTCCTTCTTGAAGTATCTCGCTAGTGATCCTTGTCATTTTAGTCTCGTCCACACCGACCTTATCAACGTAAGAGATATAATTTAGTATGTCATTCGTTTCTTTCGAGAAGTATTGCTAATATTTAACGTACTCGATATCCTTTAAGCCTTTGGGTTTTAGGATTTTGTTATCGATAAGACTCGATTAACAATTATATATAAATCTATTTGATTAGTCTCGCCATAGTGATAGAGCGACACTTTGTCGTTGCATTCTTCTATGCGATCGATGTTTCTTCACGTCGTTTAGTACAATTTATGAATCCTAAGTTCGTAACTAATATTAAATGGTTTGTTAATGCGTATCAGCGAATTGAGTTCGATAACTCATTCGTTATCATCATTTCCTCGTCGTGTTTCTCACCTCCACGTCCCATATATTCTAACGGAAAAACTCATACACATACATTAAATGTTTCTCGTAATTGATCTTAATCTAACAAGCGTTTCTGAGTTAAAGTTACTAATATTCCTCAAGCATCCACTTGACATAGTCGATATCATTAATTAATTAATTAAGTTCTTTAATTTAATTAATTAAATCCACAATTAAGTTAACTAAATGGATTAATTTAAAAGCCCATATCAATATTATTTTTAATTGATCAACTCCACATGACTTAATTGGTCAAAGACCTATTTAAATTAAGTAATTAAGGCCCATTGCTCTTAATTAATTAAAGTCATTCAAGCTAATTGATTAAGTTTAAGTAACTTAATTAATTAATTAAAGTCTAGCTCAATTAATTATTAAGGTCTATCTAAATTAATCAATTAAGTTTATGTAACTTAATTAATTAATTAAGGTCTATCTAAATTAATCAATTAAGTTTAAGTAACTTAATTAATTAATTAAAGTCTAATTATAATTAGTTAAAGCTTATAAACTTTATTTAATTAAAGTTGATCTAAATAATTTCTTAAGTCTAAAAGATTTAATTAATTAAAGCCCACTTCAATTAATTAAAGTCAATTAAAACTTGATAGTCGATTCTACATGTATTTATGTCCAACACATTTAAATATAAGAGCTCAATGTAATTAATTAGAGGCCCATCCGGAAGCCCATCTCTAAAAATAATAGGTCCAACTAATTAATAATTTATGGCCCGATAGTCGGCCCATTTCGTGAACCTTTATCTCGGCCCAATTAAATAAATAGTTTAGCCCATCCAACTAAATTAATTCCACCCATCTATCTAAATAAATCCCACCCATTTAATTTAATTAATTGCAAAGCCATGAATTAAATACTCAAAGCCCAAACCCATTTCAAACAAGAGAACTAACCTACCCCAATTTCACCCTAACCGTCCATTCCTGCACACTCTCTCACTCTACATTCACTCACACACACGGATGAACACGCCCACACACACTTTCGCCACCACTCTCCAGACCAGCCACGTCGCGTCGGCGAAACCGCGCCGCTTGCCACCCGCGACCTCGACTCTCTCCTCTCTTCGCCGCGACACACACACGCATAGACACTCGTCTCTCTCGGTTTCTTGGTGAACCAACGCACACACTCGCCTTCACGAACTCGCGGTCGCCGTCTTCCTCGCCTCTTCTCGGTGAGATCGTCCTGTAGCGCCAGATCTAAGCGTCGTCGCCCGAGATCCGGTCCGATCGTTTCGCCGTCGCCTCCATCTCAGTGTTGGACACCGCCGTGCCGCGTGGCCCGTGCTCCGGTCGCCGCACCACCAGTCGAAAGCCGAGCCCTAGTGGCTCGGTCATGTTTCACTCACGCACACACGCGCACTGTCATAACTCTTTCTCGATTCCTCACCCTCTTTGTTTTCCAGGTTTGTCGATGTCGTTGGGCTCCGGGGAGGCCTGCTCGGGAGCTCGATGTTGCCGCCGTATGCAAGGCCGCCGTGCTCCGGCTGTCGTCGCCGTTAGTCACTGGCCTCAGCCTTTCTATGTTTTGTTTTATATTTTTTTACTACACTCCTATGTACTTGAGCTTATACAATTCCGGTTACATGTGTTCATGTATGTTTGAATCAGTGAACAATTTTATGAATTTTAAACGTGAGAAATCTGTAAATGTAGGAGGGTTCTAAGATAGAACCTTGTGAGATTAATGTATATGCTTTCCTTCTTTTCCTACTTCAATCCGAAGGCACCAGAATTGCTTCAAAGAAAAGAATGGAATTGGTTGTCTATTTAAGAAATAGGTTGAATGTTATAAAACTGGAATTGTTACCTTTGAGGTTCTTCTTCTCTTTCTATTTCTTGGGGGTGTTGTGAGATTGAAAGAGAAATTTTGAGAGTGGAATTTGTGATGAGAAGAAGGATTTATTTTGTTATGTTGCAAATAGGTGCTGCAGGTGGTTTGATGCAAAGGTGAGATTTGGGTGCGAGAGGTTAGAGTGGGACAAAGGTTTGGTGAAGTTGTTGGTATACTCAAAACACACCTTTTTTGAAATTATGTTTTTGGGATAATTTACGATAGCGACATATCACTCGTTTTGTCCGAGCGAGGATCGATGATTCGACTCATCCATGACGATTAGGATATCGAGAATTGTTACCTCGATTGTCATTGCACACATTCACGATCCGATTTATCTGCTCCGATCGTATTACATTATCGTTCGATTATTAAATGATAAATTTCGCGTTTATTCAATTAAAATATTAAATGGCGATTGGATTAAAATCTTCGTTAACTTAAAAATAAAATGTCGTTGAGCTACGTTTAACAATATATATTATTATTATTATTAGGGTTATTACATACCATCCTTATAAAATTTAGTCCGAAATTTGCTAACTATGGAAAAGACACAGGTATTTTTCCTTCATAGCTGATTCAAGTTCCCAAGTTGCTTCTTCTTGTCCATGGTGTCTCCATAGAACTTTCACTAACGGTATATCTTTGTCCCTTAGCTCTTGGAGTACGTCGGTCCAAGATTTCCTTAAGCGCTTCTACATAACTCATATTGTCATCGAGGACAATATCATTGGCGTATCACATGGTAGGGATCATGTATGTACTTCCTGGTTGTGAAACGTGAAACACATTGTGCACGTTTCCAAAACTTAATGACAATGCAAGTCACGTAAGTCGCCGGGTCTATTCTCTCGTAATTTCATAGGGTCTATGAAATGTGGTGCATGACTTCCTTTTATTACGAATCTCACGATCCCTTTAGATGGAGAAATTTTAAGAAGACCTTGTCTCCTCCTCAAAATGTAGTTACATGCGGCGTTTGTCGTCGCACGACTTCTGTCGGTCTTGGGCCTCCTTGATCCGTTGGCGGATCATCGCCGATCTCAATCATCTCTCCCACAGTCGGTCCTAATACTCTCCTTTCCCCACTTCATCCCGGTAAAGTGGTGATCGACATTTCCTTCCGTAAAAGCGCTTCGTGCGGGGCCATTCCAATAATCGCTTGGTAGGCATTGTTGTGGCGAATTCCACAAGTGGTAATACTTGTTCCCAACTTTCTCCTCTATCGAGGACAACGGTTTCGGCATGTCTTCCGATTAATGCGAATGGTCCTGCAGGATGTCCGTCCGTCTGCAATGGGTGGAACAGCGGCTTGAATGTAGTCGAGTCCCAATTCTCTTTGTAAGCTTATCCGAATCACGGATGTAAATTTGAGTCCCTATCGACGTGATAGTCTTGAACTCCATGTAGGCGTATGACCTCTCGAGCATACAACTTTGCTAGTCTATTTGACCCATGTGTTATCGGAATGGTAGAAATCGCGCTCTTGGTCAATCGATCGATGATGACCCAAATAGCGGTATTTCCTCTCTGTGATTTGGGTAGTCCGGTAACAAAGTCCATGGCTATATCATCCCATTTCCATTCCGATATGTCTAGCAGTTGTAAGGTTTCATACGGTCGTTGGTGGAGTGCTTTCACTTGTTGGCACGTCAAACAACGTTCTAAGAATGAAGCTACGTCTCGCTTCATTCCATCCCACCAAAATTTCTCTTTGAGGTCTTGGTACATTTTGGTGTTGCCGGGGTGTGCGGTATAAGGAATCTCATGAGCTTCCTTCATGATTTCGTTCTTAAGCTCCTCGTCTTCTGGAACACACACCCTCCCGTCATACAACAAAACGTCATCTGTTGCTTCTCTAAAATTTTTGTGGTTATTGTCCTTGATCTTAGCTCGTATTTCTTCTAGCTTCTTTCTCTTCCTCTAAGCTCCTAAGATTCGACTCTTAAGTCTGGGATTGCAATCAATGTTGCAATACAGCCCTCTATCGTCGAGACGGGTCTCGACTTGATGTTCATCCTCGACATTCTTTTATAAGTATTTCCTCATGGTGAGGAGACATCCCAAACTAGGATGGGATTTACGACTCGAGGCATCGGCTACAACATTAGCTTTGCACGGGTGGTAATTGATACCACAGTCGTAATATTTCACTAGTTCTAACCACCTCTGCTGCCTCGTGTTAAGATCATACGCTCAAAGAAATATTTGAGCTCTCTATGGTCAAGATAGATCTCACATCTAACTCCATAAAGGTGATGCCTCCATATCTTTAAGGCATGTCGACCGCTCCTAATTCCGGTGCGTGCGTTGGATAGTTCAACTCATGTAGGCGTAATTGCCTTGAAGCGTAAGCAATAACCTTGCTTTCTTGCATCGACACAACCTAGTCCATTCTTGGAAGCATCCGTGTAGATTGTGTATTCTTTATACGCCTCGGCATTTGCCGGTCAGTCTTGTCGTCGATAACTCCTTGATCTCTCGAAACTAGCCTCACACTCGGCGGTCCATGTGTGCTTGATTCCTTCCTCAACAGTTGGGTCATGGGTGCTTGCTATCGTTGAGAATCCTTGATAAATCTTCGATAGTAGCCGGCTAGTCTAAGAAACTCAATTTCATTCGGGTTCTTTAGCGACTCCCATTCTCGAGCTGTATCAATCTTGAGGGTCTACTTTGATTCCTCGGCGGACACGATGTGACCTAAAATGTCACTTAGCTTAACCAAAACTCACACTTGCTAAACTTGGCGAAGAGTTGCTCTTGCCTCAATGTTTGTATACGCTTCTCAAGTGTTCTTGGTGCTCTTGGTTATTCTTGGAGTATATTAGGATATCGTCTATGAACACTAAGGCAATTTGTCTAAGTATGGGTGAAACACCCTATACATAATATCCATAAATCTTCTTAGGGGCATTTGTAAGTCAAAGGGCATCACGATGAATTGAAATGACCATACCTTATGCGGAAAGCCGTTTTAGGTACATCCTCGGTCTAATCCTCAATTGGTGATATCCCGACTTTAGATCTATCTTGGAAAAGACTCTGCTCCTTTAAGTTGATCAAGCAGATCGTCGATTCGGGCGAGGATACTTATTCTTAAGAGTTATCTTGTTTAACTCTCGATAGTCTATGCACATCCTCGGTGTACCATCCTTCTTTTTCACGAAAAGGACAAAGCTCCCATGGAACCTGCTGGGTCTAATGAATCCTAACTCTAAGAGTTCTTGCGGTTGGATCTTCAATTCCTCAAGCTCCTTTGGTGCCATCGGTATGGAGCTTTTGACACGAGGCGAACACGGTTCGAGGTCGATCGTGAACTCGATCTGTCGGTTTGGCGGTAATCACAGTACTTCATCCGGAAACACGTCGGGATACTCCTTCACGATCGGGACGTTTTCTATCCTCCTCTCGTTCTGATCTTCCTCCTGGAGATAGACGAGGTAGGCATAGTTCTCGGTCTTGTTCGATAATGTCCTTGCTTGTAGTGCGGATATAATTGGGACTCTCCTCCCATGCGATCCGTGAAAGTCATGAGATTCCTCTCCGGGGTGTTGGAAGGAGATTTTCCTTTCATTACAGGGATGGTGCACTATGTTCGGTTAGCCAATCCATTCCTAGGATTATGTCCACATCCGTCATAGGTATGACATGAAGGTTATTTGTCATGACCTTAAGTGAGCCTAGCCCAAGTTCTAGGTTCGAGCACATGTGGGTTACCGTCCTTATGCCTCCTACTGGGGAAGAAATTCTCATAATTTGTTCAGCGAGTTTAGGATCTAATCCTAAGTTTTCTACGCATGCTTCAGCAATAAAGGAATGCGAGGCGCCAGTATCAAACAGTAGGATAACAGGCATTTGGAGGAGTATTCCCATACCTGCCAAGTTTCCTTGGTTCCTTGGCGGCTCTTGCGGGAAGTCTCTTTCCTGGTTGAGGGCGTAGGCCCTCGCTTGCTGGGGCGGCTGTTGTTGCTGGTATTCTTGCTGTTGTTGTTGTTGTTGAGGCTGGCGGTACTGCTGCTGCGGTTGCCGCCACTGTTGCTGTCGTTGCCGCCGTGGTTGGTATGGCCGTCGGTTTGGCTGATAGTACTGGACCGGGGGCTGTTGTTGGAACGGTTGGGCTTGAATAGCCCGGATCGGTTGGACCTGGTTGGGCACGTTGGGACGGCCATTTCCCCCTTGGCGTATCCCAGGGCAGTCTCTGGAGAAGTGGCCCTTCTGGCCGCACTTGAAGCATCCATCATTGGTGAATGCGCACGCCCCCTTATGACTCCTGTGACACCTTGGGCACACAGAGGGTCGTATGAACCTCTGGTTTCCCCCGCCAGGTGCGGGTACCATAGTGCGTCCATTTCCTTGCCCGTGCCCGGATGGCATGTTGTTTCCTTGCCCGTGCCCAGATGGCACGTTGTTCCCTTGCCACGGCCTCCTGTCGGCCTGGCTGGTGTTAGATCCTTGCCCTTGGTGGGGTCCTTCCCACTTCCTCTTCCCGCGATCTCCTTGGTGAGTCGGGGATGAGCGATGGACGACTCTATCTTGAGCGAGCAGCCTCGATGTCGATGCCCGGTGAGGGCCTCACGGTAAGTCGGATCTACGTGACCAGCAACGACACCACGATCTCATGGCGAGTCCAGCCAGAAATTTCTCGGTCCTCTTCTCGTCGGTGTCGACCAGGTGAGGTGCATCCGTGACATTTCACGTAGAGCATACGGTCGTGTCGGTGACCGTGGTCTTCCTCGGCGCAAGTTGTAAAACTTCGTGCTCCTTCCTCTTCCGGTAACTCTTAGGAATGTACTTCTCGTACACTTCCTCTTTGAATTCCTCCTAGGAGAAACTTTCCAGTTCTTCCTCAGTCAGGGTTTTTCTCTTCGCCTCCCACCAAAAGTCGGCGGCGCCAATCATCTGGAAGGCAACGCGCGGCGTTCTGTGATGTGCGGTGGAGAAATTGAAGATCGCTCGAGCACGAATCCACAGTTCGGCGTCCACGGATTCCGGTCCCGTTGAAGCCGGGCGGGTTTTACTAAGGAGCAGTTCCTCGATCCGTCTACTTTGTGGTGGTGGTGGTGGTGGTGGTGTGGCCTCTCTTTCGGGGTTATCGCACGATTCCTCCTTCTCGTGACATCCTATCCTTCATAAACACACGAAATTAGATCTCGTCTTATACCATCCATCAGGGTTAATGTATCTATATATATATATCAACTTGGTATTTATATACGTAGCAAAAAAAAATTTAAAAACAACATCGAATACCACATAACACCATATTAAAACAAAAGGCTCTCAAGAGCTATCATCATGTCATATCAATTACCTCTACGAGGACTTTCATGATTTTTAAACTTTACAAAATACCGGTGCAGTATGATGCCCAAAACAAATACCGGCATCACTCTGTGTACCTAAATCATGGTGCGTACAAAATCAACATGCTACCGTGATCATCAAAATAGGGTTCATGTCGGAGCGACTAAATCGTCTCGCATGCATCAAAAGATATACAGAGTATATAGACAAAAGATAATCTAGTCCTAAGAACTAGATCTATGGTCGCCCGGGGTGTAGATCGGGCTCCATGCATCGGAGTCAGGACTGGAAGCATGGGAGCTGTCCACTCCCTCCATCTCATCATCAGCTGATATATCGCCCTCGGGGTCTTCCTCTGGGTCTTCCTCGGGGTCCTCCTCCGGATCCTCCTCCGGGTCTTCCTCGGGGTCCTCCTCCGGATCTTCCTCCGGGTCTTCCTCGGGGTCCTCCTCCTCAGCGTCGGGCACGGGGACAACGGGCTCCTGGATCCTAATGACCCTGGCGTCTTCCATAGCCGCTAGGTCTCGTGAATCTCGGCCACGACCTCGCCGGCGGTGGGCATGGGTGGGGCAGCGGCCAGGGCAGTACGCTCCTCTCACGTTGCCTATAGCTAGGCCACGTGGGTCCTCGATCTCCACAGAATTGTGGTACACAGGTGCCTGTGGGGGTGGCGGCGGCTGGACTGGTGGAGAGCCGGCAGGTGGGGGTGGATATGGGCATGGCATGACCGGTGGTGATGGTCGGGGCGGACAATGCTGGGGATGGAATCCTACGGGTGGTAGGACTGGGAATGTGAGCTGTCGGGGACGGGAAGGTCCCGCCTCGAACATGTCCCTGCCACTGCCGGGCAAGAACACTGGTCCATCAGCTGCTAGACGGGGCACCTCTGGATGGAGCCACTCTGGAATCTCGTCACGCCAAGTGTATTCCCGTGCGGGGAGATACGGTCCGCATGGTGCAGCTCCGTACACCGTGAACACATAGCTCAAGTGGCTAGCAAAGCGAGGCAGATCCACCTCCAGGTCAAAGCTCTCGGCGTCGGTAAATGTAGCCGCCGATATTTCACGGGCGTAACCACGCGATCGGATGGCGGTCTCATGATCGGTAGTACACGTCATAATGCGATGTACCGGGCATGTCTTTGCCCAGGCGTGTGAAGTCGCCAAAACTTCGCCAAGGTCGTCTCGTGGCACATCGGTAAGCGATGCGATCGTATAACCTCCTCGGGGTGGCCCTAGAGGACCGAGGCGTCTAGTCGTGAACACGGTCGGGCCATCCGAAAGGAAAGTATCACTATGGTTGAACACGGTAAACATAGCGGTGTATCTAGTAGAAGATACGTACACAATAAACATCTATACAAAGAAGGTTATAGAAATCTATATTTCTATGATTTACATACCAAATCCTTTTAGCATTACTTTCTTGGTTTGGTCTCGGGAAGAGACGGTATGGTTTCTTAAGGTAGGGTAACGACCGAGGTCTAGCCTTCGGGTAAAGGTTTAGGAGGTCACCCTATCTTATTGGGGTTTTAGTTTCTTATTTCTACTCACGTTATCGCATCACATCATATCCGTTCTCATTATGTACTTACAAATCGTTATTTCTTTTATACTTCCTTAACATTATCGTTCATTCTTTTCACTTATGCCACGATAGGGCAGCAGCGTGGTGTTGAATTTTCTCGCGTCGAGAGGTTGGGACTCATAGCGATGTAATCCCCCGTTAAGCAATTGCTTACGTCGTTATAGACTCGTCGTATTCTCATCATCGAATCCGTTCGGTTGTGATTCTTAAGATCCCTATGTTCTCGTTCCTCCTTAGTATCTCGTTAAATTGGGGATATCTTATATTTTCATACTAAGTTCGTGAAAAGGGATCATGCGACTTAAGTCTATGTTCTCATGGGAAAAACATACTCATTTGCATCATGCTTCTATCATGCTTAGCATACAATAATAAACACAAATCGCAACACCTTGTGCAATAATCAAGCATTCTCGTTTATTCATTTACCAAGTCTTAAGTTCACAACTTTCTTTCGTGCTAATGACTAATCATTTAAAACAACTTTTCAATTTCAAAATACTCTTCCTTCCAAAATATTCTCAACTTCCCAACAAGGAAATATTGAAATTTCAATTCACATTTCATATACTTTCATCATTCTAAAAGCGATTTTTAGTGGAGATAGTTACTTTTTCCTCGTTGAGCGGGACGGCGATGGAGTGCGGTGCGATGTGATCAAACATAAATACTTTCTAGACTCGACTTTCAACTAATAATTCGAGGAAAGGGTTTCTAGGGTTCGGGCGAACAAGTGCTCGATACCACTTTGTGACGACCGACTTTCTAATAAAATACGGATCATATAGATCGTCACCGGTGATATAAGCGGCGGATATAAACATAGCTAATCAAGGCAATTAATCGTTCAATTACTCAATAGCATAGGTAAAAGGGATAAGCAATTCATCTGAGACTCAAGTCACGGAAGGACTTGTCAAAGGGATTCAAGATTGAAACATAACTTGATCGGGCAAAATTGAAGACGGTATAACCTCGATTCAATCGTCATAAAAGTAGTTATGATCAAAGCATCAAAATTATCGAGTTAGGCGGAAAATAAGCGTGTGGACATGCATATGACGATGCATGCCCAAGGTTCTAAAACCTTCTAATAAAGCATCAAAATAACGCCATTACGCACCACCGCATCCATCATCGATCCTTGCTCAGCCTTCACATCAAAAGCGAAATGCGGGGCTAAGTACAAAAGTACTCGGTGGACTCGTTGCCAAAACATTTTCTTTTTTAAAAGTTATTAGCGCCTACAATAGCGCATGAGGATTTTAGTTAAAGACTCATGCCATCAAACTGTTTATCGTTTTCCAAAACAGTCGGGCGACTATTTCATTCACGTTGTTTCCATATCGATCATTCATTCATTCATTCAATCGCGCACTATGGGTGGCCACCTACACATAGTCGCCGTGACGGTCGAGCTAACCTTAACACACAGTCACACGTGTACACAATCCGAGTTAGTCCTCAACTAAGTCGGATCCGATCGTTACCCTTTTTTAACGTTGGTGGACCAACTCATTCACATACCACATTGGATATACCAATCAATTCTCGTCCCACATTTGGACAAGTCAACCTCAGATATGGACACAACAAAACGTAAATATTTGGCAGTTAATAACAGTTCATGCAATAATATTTCATAAAGCTTTTGTAAATCATGCTTGGAGATATGCATAACATTTTCGTTTGAAAAATCCCACCTCAAAATTGTCCTTCTTGAAGTATCGCTAGTGATCCTTGTCGTTTTCGTCTCGTCCACGCTGGACCTTATCAGCGTAAGAGATATAATTTAGTATGTCATTCGTTTCTTTAGAAGTATTGCTAATATTTAACGTACTCGATATCCTTTAAGCCTTTGGGTTTTAGGATTTTGTTATCGATAAGACTCGATTAACAATTATATATCGTCTATTTGATTAGTCTGCCATAGTGATGAGCGACACTTTGTCGTTGCATTCTTCTTTGCGATCGATGTTTCTTCACGTCGTTTCGTACAATTTATGAATCTAAGTTCGTAACTAATATTAAATGCGTTTGTTAATGCGTATCAGCGAATTCGAGTTCGATAACTCATTCGTTATCATCATTTCCTCGTCGTTTTCTCACTTCGCACGTCCCATATATTCTAACGGAAAAACTCATACACATACATTAAATGTTTCTCGTAATTCAATCTTAATCTAACAAGCGTTTCTGAGTTAAAGTTACTAATATTCCTCAAGCATCCACTTGACATAGTCGGTATCATTAATTAATTAATTAAGTTCTTTAATTTAATTAATTAAATCCACAATTAAGTTAACTAAATGGATTAATTTAAAAGCCCATATCAATATTATTTTTAATTGATCAACTCCACATGACTTAATTGGTCAAAGACCTATTTAAATTAAGTAATTAAGGCCCATTGCTCTTAATTAGTTAAAGTCGTTCAAGCTAATTGATTAAGTTTAAGTAACTTAATTAATTAATTAAGGTCTATCTAAATTAATCAATTAAGTTTATGTAACAATTAATTAATTAAAGTCTAGCTCGATTAATTATTAAGGTCTATCTAAATTAATCAATTAAGTTTAAGTAACAATTAATTAATTAAAGTCTAATTATAATTAGTTAAAGCTTATCAACTTTATTTAATTAAAGTTGATCTAAATAATTCTTAAGTCTAAAGATTTAATTAATTAAAGCCCACTTCAATTAATTAAAGTCGATTAAAACTTGATAGTCGATTCTACATGTATTTATGTCCAACACATTTAAATATAAGAGCCCAATGTAATTAATTAGAGAGCCCGTCACGGAAGCCCGTCTCTAAAAATAATAGGTCGACTAATTAATAATTTATGGCCCAATAGTCGACCCATTTGGTGAACCTTTATCTCGCCCAATTAAATAAATAGTTTAGCCCGTCCAACTAAATTAATTCCGCCCATCTATCAAAATAAATCCCGACCCATTTAATTTAATTAATTGCAAAGCCAACCGAATTAAATACTCAAAGCCCAAACCCAGCCCAAACAAGAGAACTAACCTACCCCAATTTCACCCTAGCCGTCTCCCCATTCCCTCTCTCTCTCACTCTCTTCGTTCACTCACACACACACGGATGAACACACCCACACTGTTGTCGTCCGCCGCTCTCCGACCAGCCACGTCGCCGTCGGCGACCCGCGTCGCCGCCGCCGCGACCTCGACCTCCTCTCCTCTCTTCTTCCGCGGACACACACACGCATAGACACTCGTCTCTCTCTCGGTTTCTTGGTGAACCAACGCACACTTCACCTTCACGAACTCGCGGTCGCCGTCTTCCTCGCCTCTTCTCGGTGAGATCGTCACCAACGCGCCAGATCTAGCGTCGTCGCCAGCAGATCCGGCCCGATCGTTTCGCCGTCGCCTCCATCTCTGTGTTGGACACCGCCGTGCCGCGTGGCCCGTGCTCGATCGCCCGCCCACCGGTCGGCCGAGCCTGGTGGCTCGGTCAAGGTTCACTCACGCACACACGTGCACTATCATAACTCTCCCTCGATTCCTCACCCTCTTTGTTTTTCAGGTTTGTCGATGTCGTTGGGCTCCGGGGAGGCCCTGTCGGAGGAGCTCGATGTCGCCGCCGTATGCAAGGCCGCCGTGCTCCGGCTGTCGTCGCCGTTAGTCACTGGCCTCAGCCTTTCTATGTTTTGTTTTATAGTTTTTTTTACTACACTCCTATGTACTTGAGCTTATACAATTCCAGTTACATGTGTTCATGTATGTTTGAATCAGTGCACAATTTTATGAATTTTAAATGTGAGAAATCTGTAAATGTAGCAGGGTTTTAAGATATAACCTTGTGAGATTAATGTATATGCTTTCCTTCTTTTCCTACTTCAATCCGAAGGCACCAGAATTGCTTCAAAGAAAAGAATGGAATTGGTTGTCTATTTAAGAAATAGGTTGAATGTTATAAAAACTGGAATTGTTACCTTTGAGGTTCTTCTTCTCTTCATTTCTTGGGGGTGTTGTGAGATTGAAAGAAATTTTGAGAGTGGAATTTGTGATGGGAGTTCTCGTATGTGAATGAAAAAGAATGAGATAGTTAAAGTGAGAAGAAGGATTTATTTTGTTATGTTCTTGCGGTGCTGAGAGATGAATTTAGAGTGCAAAGGTGAGATTTGGAGTCTGAGAGGTGAGAGTGGGACAAAGGTTTGGTGAAGTTGTTGGTATACTCAAAACACACCTTTTTTGAAATTATGTTTTTGGGATAATTTACGATAGCGACATATCACTTCGTTTTGTCGAGCGAGGATCGATGATTCGACTCATCCATGACGATTAGGATATCGAAATTGTTACCTCGATTGTCATTGCACACATTCGCGATCCGATTTATACGCTCCGATCGTATTACATTATCGTTCGATTATTAAATGATAAATTTCGTTTATTCAATTAAAATATTAAATGAGCGATTCGGATTAAAATCTTCATTAACTTAAAAATAAAATGTCGTTGAGCTACGTTTAACAATATATATTATTATTATTATTAGGGTTATTACGGTTTAGTTGTATAGTTTTAATTATTTGTTTTGGGCTTATTCATTTGGCCTTATTTTAAGTGGTTTAAATTAATCCTGTTGGGCCGAAATTATTTTATGGGATAGGCCATGAATTATAATTATGTTGGGCCAAATGGGATGGGCCGATTTAATATGGTGTTGGGCTGATAGGATTTTAAATTTTAAGTCTTGATAATGGGCTTTGTCATATGGGCCATTATTAATTTCGTTTAGCCTTGATCTTGGTAGAGAATTTAGTTTGGCTCTGGAAATTTAATTGATATGGGCCTTTAGAATGAAATTGTTAAATGGGTTGAAAGAAGAGGTGGGTAAGGTTAGTTTAATTCATTGGACTGAAAAACATTTATATCTTTGGACTTAAGATAATGGGCCGAGTTTGGGCCAAATTAAATAAATTGAGATGGACTTTTAATTAAATGATATGGGCTCCTGAATTAATTGAATGAGCTTTTAATTAAATTGAGGATGAACTTAGACTTATTTTAAATGTTGGGCTAAGTATATAAATGGATAATGAACTTGAATTAATTACTTTTAGAATCCATTTAATTAAATTAAGGATTGAATTAATTTCATATTAATTAAATATGAGATTTAATTCTAATAATCAAATTTTTGAGATTAATTCTTAATTAATTAAGTAATAATCTAAATATAAATTATTTAAAGTGAGTTAATTAAATTCATTAGATTGGATAAAGTCTAATTTTAAAAATTGAATAACATAATTAATTAATTAATTATGTTAAAGGATAATTTGAGAATTATTCTTTTTAAGTGATTTACTTATATAATGAGATGGACCTTATGTAATTTGTTACAAAGGTGTGATTGGAAATAAATCCTAATTAGTGGATATCTAAGATGAATTAAATTAATTTGATTGATTAATCAAATATTATTGGACTTTTTAATTGATCCATTTCATTAAGGATCTATTTAATTAAATTAGAGATTTAATTAAATATTAATGAGTTGATTATGTCAAGTAGATGCTTGAGAAAATATTATTTAAGCAACTTTAATTTATAGAACGATTGTTATAAGATGATTGATTTATAAGAAATATTTATTTATTTTGTAATATAAGTATGAGTTTCTCGATTAGAATATATGGGACGTGTGAGGGTGAGAAGCGACGAGGAAATGATAGTAATGAATGAGGTATTAGAACTCGAAATCGTTGATCTGCGTTAACAAGCGGCGAAAATTAGTTATGAACTTAGGATTCATAAATTATGCGAAGCGGCGTGGAGAAACATCGATAGAAGGGAATAATGCTGACGACGAAGTGTCATCTATCTTCATGGCGAGACAAACTCGATGGACGATATATAGATTGTTAACTAAGTCGTATCGATAACGAAAATCCTAAAACCGAAAGACTTAAAGGATATCAGTCGTTGAATATTAGCGATGTGACGTACTAAATTATATTTCTTACGTTGATAAAGTCTAGCGTGGGCGTGAGCGAAAGCGACAAAGGATCGCTAGCGGTACTTGAAGGAAAATTCTTGGGTGGGCTCTCGTGAAACAAAAGGACATGCATGTCTATCTCAAAGCATGATTTACAAAGCTTTATGAAATATTATCACATGATTTGTTATTGATCGCCAAATGTTTATGTTTTGTTGTTATCTATCAAGATTGGTATATCAATGTGGTATGAGGCTGTTGGTCCATAGCGTTAAAAAGGGTAACGATCGGATCAGACTTAGTTGAGGACTAACTCGGATTGTGTACACGATGTGTGTGTGTTAAGGTTAGCTACCTCGACCGGTCCACGACGACTATGTGTGGTGGCCACTCCATGGTCTTGCGATTGAATGAATGAATGAATGATCGAGATATGGAAACAACGTAAATGAAATAGTCGGGGCTGGCGCTTTTGAGAAATGATAAAATGTTTGATAGGCGTGAGTCTTTTAACTAAAATCCTCATGTGCTATTGTGGGCGATTCGATAACTTTTGATAAAGAAAATGTTTTCGGCAATGAGTCCACTGAGTACTTTTGTAGAGTGGTAGTAGTTCTTTGCTTTAATTGAAGGGATTTCTAGAACCTTGAGCATGTATCGTCATATATATGTTCACACGTTATTCGCTGCCTAACTCTGATATTGTTTGGTATCTTTTGATTATGACTACTTTTATATCGTATTGAACTTGAGGTCGTACCTCGTTCCTTGAATTACGCCTTGATTGGATTATATTTGAACATTGAACCTTTTGACAAGTCCTTACGTGACTTGAGTTTGTATCAAACGACTTACTCCTTTCGATCTATGCATTTATCCGTAATTGATTGGTTAAATGTATTGATTAGTGATGTATATATCCACTGCATTATTATACCAGTGACGATCCATATGATCTGTACTTCCTTGAGAAGTCGGGTCGTCACACATTCTTAGGTCACATCGTGTCTACCGAGGGAATCAAAGTGGAACCCTCGAAGATCGATACAGTTCGAGAATGACAATCACCAAAGAACCCGAATGAAATTCGAAGTTTCTTAGGACTTGCCGACTATTATCGAAGATTTATCGATGAATTTTCAACGATAGCCTGACCCATGACCCAATTATTGACAAAAGGAATCAAGTACACTTGGTCTGCCGAGTGTGAAGCTTGTTTCCAGAGATTGAAGGAGTTCTTGACGACGGCACTTGTACTCGTAGTACAGGCGGATAAAGTGTACACAATTTACACGGATGCTTGAAGAATGGGTGGGATGTGTTTTGATGCGAGAAGGTAGAGTTATTGCTTATGCTTCAAGGCGATTACGCTACATGAGTTGAACTATCCTCGCATGACACGGAATTAGCGATGATCGTACATGCCTTAAGATTTGGAGACACCATCTCTATGGAGTTAGATGTGAGATCTATCTTGACCATAAAAGCTGAAGTATTTCTTTGAGCGAAAGATCTTAACATGGGCAGCGTAGATGGTTAGAACTTTTGAAGATTATGGTATGGTATCGATTACCACCGAGCGAGAGCTAATGTTGTGCCGATGCTTTGAGTCGAAAATCCCACCTAGTTTGGGATGTCTCCATGAGTCGTGAGGAAATGCTTACAAAGGAATTTGGGAGGATGAACATCGAAGTCATAGACCCGTCTATGATGATAGAGGCTGTATTACAGCGTTGATTGCAATCGAAGACTTAAGAGCCCGAATCTTAGAAGCTCGGAGGAAGAGCAAGAAGTTTGGAGAAATACGAGCCAGATCAAGGACAACAACCATAAAAATTTCGGAGAAGCAACGAGATGACGTTTTGTTGTATGGCGGGAGAGTGTGTGTTCTAGAGGCGAAGGGCTTAAGAGAACTTCTTATACCGCACACCACAGGAAGCACCAAAATGTACCAAGATCTCAGGAGAATTTTGTGGGAAGGAATGAGCGAGCGTAGCTTCGTTCGTAGAAACGTTGTTTGACGTGCCAACAAGTGAAAGCACTCCACCAACGACCATATGGAACCTTACAACCGCTAGACATACCGAAATGGAAATGAGATGATATAGCCATGGATTTTGGTACCGGGCTACCCAAATCACAAAAGGGAAATACCATTATTTGGGTCATCATCGATCGTTTAACCAAAAGCGCGCATTTTCTACCAATTCCGATAACACATGGATCAGACAGACTAGCACAGTTGTACGTTCGAGAAGTCATACATTTATATGGAGTTCCGAAGACTATCACGTCTGATAGAGATTAAAAATTTACATCCAGATTCTGGACGAGCTTACAAAAGGAATTTGGGACTCGACTACATTTCAGTACCGCGTTTCACCCTTAAACGGACGGACAATCCGAGAGGACCATTCAGATGCTCGAAGACATGTTGAGGACCGTTTTCCTGGATAGAGGAGAAAGTTGGGAACAAGTGTTACCATTTGTGGAATTCGCCTACAACAACAACTACCAAGCAACTATTGGGATGGCCCCGTATGAAGCGCTTTATGGAAAGAAATGTCTATCGCCACTTTACTGGGATGAAGTGGGAGAAAGAAGAGTATTAGGACCTGACTCTGTGGGAGAGATGATCGAGATTATGAACAGATCCGCCAATGGATCAAGCGAGGCCCAAGGCGACAGTAGTCGTGCAGCAAACAAACGTCGCCTGAGCTGCATTTTGAAGTGGGAGACAAAGTTTTCTTGAAGATTTCTCCATCAAAGGAATCATGAGATTGAATCGAAGGAAGCTGCGAACACGTTTCATAGGACCTATGAAATTTTGGAAATGATAGGACCACGACATAGGCGGCATTACCGCTGACTTTGGGAGCGTGCACAATGTGTTCCACATTTTGCAACTCGGAAATACATACATGACCCCAGCCATGTAATATCACCGAGATATTGTCCTCAATAATAATATGAGCTATATGGAACTACCTACGAAAATCTTGGACCGACATATCCAAAAGCTAAGGAACAAAGAGATACGGTTAGTAAAAGTTCTATGGCGACACCATGGACAAGAAGAAGCAACATGAGAATTAGAATCAACTATGAAAGAGAAATACCCATATCTTTTCCAAGGTTAGCAAATTTCGGGACGAAATTTATTTTAAGGGGATGGTATGTAATAATGTAATAATCCGAAAAATTTAAAACTTTTATTAGTGATGTTTTAACCAATTATGTGTGTGCTTAGACCTTAATTATGTTTAAGGTAACCAGCGGCGAATTAGAATCGATTCGGAGATCGAAAATTAGAAATAAAAACTAGTGACTAGTCTATCGGATTAGGGTTTGAATAACACGAACATAGAATGAAAGATATAGAATGAATCTCGACAAAGGATTGCATTTCTAGAATCCTCTCACGAAAACATGTGAGAAGCGAGAGAATGAGAATTTTCGGCATACTACTTGATTAGTCTCAAAAGTACTATTCTGAGCGGATCAACTTCCAGTTCGTGCTAATCAAGATAATTAGTGATAACAATCAAAATCATGAAGGAATATATTATTATGAATTTAGAAATTATAAGAATATATTTTTGAAAGAAATTCCTGAAGATCTTAACCGAACGTCGGGAAAATATACCGGAAAAACCCTAAACTGTTCCGACAAACCAAAACTCGAACCAAGGGTCTAAATCAATAATAAATGATTTATAAGACTAAAATAAATTATGAAAGCTCCAGAATTCAATAGAATTTTGAATGAGCATAATTTAATCGTTGGACGCTGTTTTTCCGCGATAACTCGTAATTGACTTATCGGATGCCATCCGGACTTCAAGAAATTATTGTAAACATTGAAATAAGTCTTTTTAAGGCTATTTAAGATAATAAAACCTTAAGCTTCTAAGAAATCAATCGAAAGAGCGTTAAAACTTAAAGAGTCGATATTAACATGTCAAATCGGGTAATTTGACCATTCCTTCTCCCAACTACCACCAAGACCACCCCATATGGGTTAATTACAGCCCTTTAGGCTGCCAATATAGTAGGGGGACGTCCATAATGCAGCCTTCACTCCTCAACCAAATTTCTCTTTCTAATTCAAATTTATCTCTTTTGTTCTTCATGTTTTGATCTTTAATCCACCTTTTCAAACCATTCCAACTCTCAAATAATTATTCGAAGACCATATAAATGTAGTATTCATCATCCTCTTCCATCCTAATGGAGTGGAATTTTTGCTTATTTTTTTTTTTTTAGTTTGAAACCCTACTTTTGCTCCTTATTTTTTTCGTGACTTTTGAGCCACCAAATACTCTCAAGCCATGAATGCAAAATGCTTATAATAATGTTCTAAGGCTGTAGTTAAAATTTGAGAAGTTTTGGAGCATATTTAATATTTTTTGATTTATACTTTGTTTCTTTTTATATGTGATAAAGCATGCTATTGTGAATATTATTTGATATTATTGTTGCTTGTTAATGTATTAGGAGCATGTAGAATAAATATGGGAATTTTTGAATTATATCTCCTATTTATTTTGTTAAAACCGAAATATATATATAATTTTTAAAAATTATTTTGATTTTATTTGTTGAAAAATAGTTGAGATGTAGTGTTTAATATATGAAATGAATATCATATATTAATCTTACAATTATTGAAACACTCCTCCTATTTTTGCTCAAAATGGCCAAAAATAATAGAATATATTTTAAAGTTTATTTGATTTTTTATTTGTTGAAAATAATATGAATCTATTATGCTTTGTTGGGAATTTATTGAACACATATATAATATATGTGTAAGGACCAAAAATTCCAAGCATTTGTTCATATTATAAATATTTAGTTGTTGTTTAAAGTTAATATTCCATGTTTGATGCATATTATAAATATGTTATGAGGTGTGTGGAATTTATTGAACAGAAATGTTCAATATTCAGAAATGAAGAAAATTAATGCTCTATTTTAGCTCATGATTAAATTTTAATTGATGGTATTGAGTTGATAATTAAATTCTATAGTATGATAGGAGCATATCATGATTTTATTGGAATTTATTGGATACTTATGCTAATTATCGAAAATATAACAAAATGGTTAAGTATGAGTTGATTTTAATTGTGAATGATGTCATAGTAGTTAATCTATAAGTTTATAATAAATGGTTGTGATTATGATGAATGAATGGAACACTCATGCACACATACACAATGGTTGTGTATTATGTTAGAAATTAGGATTTTCTAATACTTTAGTATAATATATGTTGTGTATGGTGTTGAATTGTTATATTTATGTTGTCTTGACAAACAAAACCCCACGTAAACAACATAGTACTTTATATACGAGAATCGAAAAGAAATCGACAAATTTCGATAACTTAAGAAGGAATTAATGAGAATCGAAGATAGACATAAATTTAGGATTTTCCTATTAATAATAGGATACTCGAACGTGAGTTCCTAAGTTAAAGAAATCAAAAGCCGAGTTACAACGTTGATACTCAATAACGACAACCCAATACGATGGTTGATTGAGCGTTAAGATAACTCGACAACGAATAGCGGTTACAACTTATACAATCCCCGACGAGTTAAGAGAAACAAACAACGTAAAGTGTAAACAAAGATTCGAACATAAGATATCGATCCTTATGTCTCAAAAGTCGAGTTAATATTCCCTAAGGAATTCATCTATTCCTAAAGTACTTACATGATAGCATGTGATCACTTGAGTCATAAGTCAAGACTCCCCTTTATTAGTCGTGTTAATATGACAAGTCGCCAAGCATAAACTACTAGGACGTAACTAATTGTTAAGTCTAGTCAGTGGCTTGAGAATATCATAACATACAATCATAACTTGAATACTAATAATCTATAACGTTTAGAAGGACACTAAGGCTAAGAGTCGAGGATAGACTCGGAATATATGATTCATAAGTTGAGGTTTATCTATGAATAATGAAGTAAAATAGTTTAGGAATTTGGGTATGTAAGATAATAGAAATCATCTTAAAAACCATCACATGAAATCATGAAGAAACCCTAATTGGGAACGCTAAGTCGTAATGTATAAACGACCTTCGATCGATAGAAAGAATCTAAGAATGGTTATTTTCTTATGAAGGGTTTGATCGTACGTAGTTGCGAGGAAGGACACTCACACTTTGCCCTGCTTAGAACAATTAGCTTCGGATTAGCGGTGGGCTTTCTTGAAACAAAAGCGTTATGCATAACTTTCAAGCATGATTTACAAAAGCTTTATGAAATATTATCATATGAAATATTATCACATGAAATGTTATTGATTGCCAAATGTTTATGTTTTGTTGTGATCTATCGAGATTGGTATATCGATGTGGTATGTGAATGAGTTGGTCCACCAATGTTAAAATAGGTGTGATCGGATCCGACTTAGTTGAGGACTAACTTTCGGATTGTGTACACATGTGACCGTGTTAAGGTTAGCTACCTCGACCGGTCACGACGACTATGTGTAGTGGCCACTCCATAGTGCTTGAATGAATGAGCGAATGATCAGATATGGAACAACGTGGATGAAATAGTCCGGTCGGACGCTTTTGGAAAAATGATAAAATGTTTGATAGGCATGAGTCTTTTAACTAAAATCCTCATGTGCTATTGTGGGCAGTTCAATGACTTTTACAAAGAAAATGTTTTAGGCAATGAGTCCAGTGAGTACTTTTGTACTTAGCCTGCATCTCGTTTTGATGTGCGGGTTGGCGAGGATTGATGATGGGTGCGGGTGGTGCGGTGACGATTATTTTTGCTTATTAGAAAGGATTTCTAGAACCTTGGGCATGTATCGTCATATACATACCCACTCGTTTATTCTTGCCTAACTCGATATTATTTTGATGCCTTGATTATAACTGCTTTCATACCGTTTTGAACTTGAGGTCGTACCTCGTTCCTTGAGCTAGCATACGATTGGGTTATATTTGAACCTTAAACCTTTTGGCAAGTCTTTATGTGACTTGAGTTGGTATTGAATAGTTTATTCCTTTTTAGTTCATGTGCTTATGAGTAGTTCATTTGTTAATTGCATTGATTAGTATGTATATATCATTGCGTTTTCCTACTAGTGACAATCCATTATGATCCGTACTTCCTTGGGAAGTCGGTCGTCCTAAAGTTGTGTCGAGCATTTGTTAAGCTCTGAACCTAGAAACCCTTTCCTTGAATCTTAAGTTAAAAGTTGAGTCTTGAAGCTGTTGGTATTTGTTGCCATTGCCTTTGCACTCCATCGTCGTCCTTCTCAACGAGAAAGAAGGTAACTATCTCAAATGAAAGTTGTTTTGAAATGATGAAAGTTTATGAAATGTGAAATGGACTTACAAAAGTCGCATTGTTTTGAAGGTTGAAATAAGTTTGAAAGGTGAAAAGTCTCAAAATTTCAAATGGAGTTGTTGTTTCTAAGAATTTTGGAAAAAAAAAATGAATGATTGAAATTGAAAAGTTATTTTCAAAATAACTGGTGGTTAGGTTGAAAAGAGTTGAAAACTCTAGGACATTGATAAAGGAATGATATGAGAATACCTGTTTATCGCATTATATGTTATGAGTTGTGTTTACTCCTATATGCAAAGCATGCTAGAGGCATAATGTAAATGAGTATGTTTCCCTATGAGAACATAGACTCTTAAGACGCATAATCCCTATTGCGTCGAACTTAGTATGAGAACATAAGATATCCCCGATTGAGCGGAATACTAAGGAAGAGCGAGGACATAGAGATTATATGAATCCCGATATGAGCGGATCGAGGATGACAACGCATAGCGAGTACATGATGAGCGATTATTAGCGGAGGTTCGCACGACTATGAATCTCAACCTCTCTATGTGAAGGAATTCCAGACACCATCGTGCTACCTCTATCGTGGCGATAGCGAAAAATCAAAGTATAACGTTATGAAAGTATGAAAAGAAAGATCGAATTGTAAGTATTGAAAGAACGCATATGATCGATGTTATAATGCGAATAGAAATAAGGAATTCAGAACCCAATGGGAAATGGTGACCACTTAGCCTTACTCAAAGGCTAGACATTGAAAGTTTGTTCCAACCTAAGAGGCCATACAGTCTCTTCCCGAAGACCAAACCATGAAAGTAGTTTAATAAAAACTTAGGAATATAGGATATAAGATTATGGTTTGGACAAGTTTTACGACTAGACGTCTTTTATCCTGTAGAGCCACACATGAGGAGGTTGTACGTTCCTACTGTTCCTACTAGATGTGTCAAGGAGACGACGTCAACAAGTTCTTTGCTCACTTCATGCGTCCTTCGGACTGCAGACATGTCCGTGATGCGTCATACTACGACGATGTACTCCGTGATTGAAGATTGCCACCCAAGCGGGGGTGTACACGCGAGATATCATCGAATACATATCATCGCCGAGAGCTTGATCTTGAGGTAGACTTACCCGTTCCGTCAGCCACCTGAACTACGTATTCATGGTATACGGAACTGCACCATGTGGACTGTATCTCCCTGAGAGAGAATACACATAGCGTAATGAGATTCCCGAGTGGCTTCATCCGGAGGTGCCTCGCTTGGCATCTGATGGACCTGCATTCTTCCCTGGCTGTGGCAGGAATACATTCCAGGCTGGATCTTTCCATCCTCGATAACTTACTTTTTCGATCCTACCGCCAGTAGGATTCGAGCCCCATCATTGCCCGCCCCGACCATCATCTCCGATCATTCCATGCCAGCACTCACCTCTACCTACTAGCGTTTCCCCAATTCAACCGCTGACAACCCGTACGGACCCATGTGTCACGATACTGTAGAGTTTGACGATTCACGTGGCCCTAGCGCATGCGCCGTGAGAGGAGCTTGTGCCGTCTTCTAACTTCTTCGTTTCGGTCGATGCCTATGGAGATCATGGTTGAGATCCGCGAGACTTAGCTACTATGGAAGAAGCTGAGTCATTCAATCGAGACCATGACTCCCACATTCAATGCTGAAGTCAAAGAGGAGTAGGACCTAGAGAAGGACCTACCTACTGACGATGAGATGGAGGATGTTGATAGTACCCATACTCCCGATTCTGACTCTGACATGCTGAGCCCTATTTACACCCTGGGTGATTATGGATCTAGTTATTAAGACTAGATAGTGTTTTGTTTATAAACTTTTATATATCTTGTGATGCATGCGGAAACGATAGGTCGTTTCGACATGAACCCTTATTCTGATGACCACGGTAGCATTTTGATTTTTGTATGCACCGTGACTAGGTACACTGAGTGATGCTGATGTTAATTTTTGGAACATCATACTCCATACATGACCTTTTGTGGATCTTAAAAGCGATGATGAAAGTCTTCGTAGAGACCTTTGTTTAGATATGATGATAGCTCCCCGAGAGCTTTGGTTCTTAAGGTTGTGATATGTGGTGTTCGATGACGTACTAGATTTATGTTTATGATCATATATATATACCGTGCTAAGATATTTATGATCTTGACGGAAGGTATAAGAAGATTTTTGATTACGTATATTTATGAAAGATAGAATGCCGTCGAGAAACGGTGAGGTGACACCCGAAAGAGATGACAATCTACCACCACCACCGTCGACAAGAAGGATTGAGGAGATATTCCTTAGACAGAATCCACCAACCTTCAACGGGACTGGGAATCCCGTGGATGTGGAACTATGGATTCGCGCACTAGAGCGAATCTTCAAATTCCTTCACTACACCTCTCAAGAACGCTTGTCATACGTTGCTTTTCAAATTACTGGTGCCGTCGACTTCTGGTGGGAGACAAAGAGAACGACATTGTTTGAAGAGGAACATGAAGATTACACCTGTGGGGAATTTAAGGAGGAATGTATGAGAAGTACATTCCTAAGAGCTACCGGAAAAAAAAAGAACATGAGTTCTACAATCTGCGACAAGGAAAGACCACGGTCACAGATTACGATCGTGCATTCTACGAGATGTCGCGGTATGCGCCTTAGTTGGTCGACAACGACGAGAAGAAGACTGAGAAGTTTCGGGCGGGACTCCGCCAAGAGATCAGGGTATCGCCAGCTGGTCATGGGAACCTGACCTACCGCGAGGCCCTTAGTAGAGCTTTGGACATCGAGGCAGCTATGCGGGGGCGGGACAAATCCTTCGACATCCCCTAATCACCAAGGGGATCGTGGGAAGAGAAAGTGGGACGGACCCCACCAAAGTCGAGATCGACACCGCCGGGCCGATGGGAGGCCATGCGAGGAATAACGTGCCGTATGGGCACGAACAAGAAATGGGCCCCCATGGTACCCGCGTCGGCGAAACCAAATTGTGAGGCTCCCGTATGCCCAGGCGCCATGGGAGTCACATGGGGCATGCATATTTACAAATGATGGATGCTTGAGTGTGGCGGAAGGACCACTACTCGAGGAGACGACCACAGGTTACACCAGGGAAATGGCCTCCCGATGTGCCCAACCGAGTCCGGCCGATCACGGGCTATCCAAGCTCAACCATTCCAAAGAATAGCCCCGATTCGAACTTCCAACCAAATCAACGACCATATCAACCACGGTGACAACGACAACAACAATGGCGGCGACCACGATGCTTGATCTTGATAGCCCGGCAACAACAAAGAACAACATCATCAACAACAACAACCACCACATAAGCGGGGCCTATGCCCTCCACCAAGAGAGAGAATTCCCGTAGGAGCCGCCAAGGAACCAAAGAAACTTGGCGGTATGGGAATACTCCTCCAATTACTGTTATCCTCTTGTTAAATCTCGACACCTCGCGTTCTTTTATTCTTTGAAGCATGCGTGAACAAATTAGGATTAGATCTTAAATCGTTGAACGATTTATGAAATTTCTTCTCCGATGGGAGGCGTAAAAGCGATAACCACATATGCTCGAACCTAGAACTTGGATTAGGCTCACTTAAGGTCATGACGGATAACCTTCACATCATACCTATGATGATGTGGACATAATCCTAGAAATGTATTGGTTAACCGAACATAATGCGACCATCCTGTGTAATGAAAGGAAAATTTCTTTCCAACACCTCGGAGAGAAACCTACAGACTTTCACGGGATCAGCATGGGGAGGAGAGTCTCAATCATATCCGCACTACAAGCAAGGATGTTGCTGAACAAGACAGAGAACCATGCCTACCTTGTCTACCTCCAGGAGAAAGAGCAGAATGAGAGAAGGATAGAAGACGTTCCGATCGTGAAAAAGTACACCGATGTATTTCCAGATGGACTATCGGGATTATCGCCAAACCGACAGATTGAGTTCACGATCGATCTCGAACCAGGTTCTGTCCCTGTGTCAAAGGCCCCATATCGGATGGCACAAAAAGAACTTGAGGAATTGAAGATCCAACTGCAAGAACTCTTGGAGTTAGGATTCATTAGACCCAGTGTGTCCCCATGGGGAGCACCTGTCTTTTTCGTGAAGAAGAATGATGGTACACTGAGAATGTGCATAGACTATCGAGAGTTAAACAAGATAACTCTTAAAAATACGTACCCTTTGCCCTGAATTGATGATCTGTTTGATCAGCTTAAGGGAGCAGGAGTCTTTTCAAAGATAGATCTAAAGTCGGGATATCATCAGCTAAGGATTAGACCAGATGATGTACCTAAAACGACTTTCCGTACAAGGTATGGTCATTTCAAATTCATCGTTATGCCCTTTGGACATACAAATGCCCCAGCAGTATTTATGGATATCATGAATAACGTATTTCACCAATACTTAGACAAATTTGTCTTAGTAGTCATAGACGATATCTTAATATACTCTAAGAACAACCAAGAGCACGAAGAGCACTTGAGAGCTGTGCTGCAAACGTTAGGGCAAAAGCAACTCTTTGTCAAGTTTAACAAGTGTGAATTCTGGTTAGGAGAGGTGACATTCTTAGGTCACATCGTGTTCACCGAGGGAATCAAAGTGGACCCCTCGAAGATCGATACAGTTCGAGAATGAGAAACACCAAAGAACCCGAATGAAATTCGAAGTTTCTTAGGACTTGCCGACTATTATCGAAGATTTATCGAAGAATTTTCAACGATAGCGACCCGTGACCCAATTATTGACAAAGGAATCAAGTACACTTCTGCGCGAGTGTGAAGCTAGTTTCGAGATTGAAGGAGTTCTTGACGACGAACACATACTCATGATGCACAGGCGGATAAGAGTACACAATTTACACGGATGCTTCGAAGAATGGACTAGGATGTGTTTTGATGCAAGAAGGTAGAGTTATTGCTTACGCTTCAAGGCAATTACGCCTACATGAGTTGAACTATCCTACGCATGACTGAAATTAGCAGTGATCGTACATGCCTTAAAGATTTGGAACACCATCTCTATGGAGTTAGATGTGAGATCTATCTTGACCATAAAAGCTGAAGTATTTCTTTGAGCGAAAGATCTTAACATGGGCAGCGTAGATGATTAGAACTTGTGAAAGATTATGATTGTGGTATCAATTACCACCCGAGCAAGGCTAATGTTGTAGCCGATGCTTTGAGTCAAAATCCCACTAGTTTGGGATGTCTCCTTAGTCGTGAGGAAATACTTACAAAGGAATTTCGGAGGATGAACATGAAGTCATAGACCCGTCTCACGATGATAGAGGGTCTGTATTGCAACGTTGATTGCAATCCCGGACTTAAGAGCCGAATCTTAGATGTTTGAGAGGAAGAAAGAAGCTAGAGGAAATGCGAGCCAAGATCAAGGACAACGACCACAATAATTTCAAAGAAGCAACAGATAACGTCTTGTTGTATGGCGGGAGAGTGTGTGTTCGGAGGACGAAGGGCTTAGGCGAGATCTTGAAGGAAGCCCGTGAGACTTCTTACACCAAGACACCCCGAAAGCACCAAATGTACCAAGACCTCGAGGAGAAATTTTGGTGGGATGGAATGAAGCGAGGCGTAGCTTCATTCAGTATAACGTTGTTTGACGTGCCAACAAGTGAAAGCACTCCATCAGAAACCATATGGAACCTTACAGCCGCTGGACATACCGGAATGGAAATGAGATGACATAGCCATGGATTTTGTTACCGGGCTACCCAAATCACAAAAGGGAAATACCGTTATTTGGGTCGTCATCGATCGTTTGACCAAGCGCGCGCACTTTCGCCCATTCCGATAACACATGGATCAGACGAGACTAGCCAACTGTACATTCGAAATCATACGTTTACATGGTGTTCAAGACTATTATGTCGATAGAGATTCAAAATTTACATCCGATTACGGATGAGTTTCTGAAAGGAATTGGGGACGCGACTACATTTCGATGCAGCGTTCCACCCATGACAGACGGACAATCCGAGAGGACCATTAAAAGCTTGAAGACATGTTGAGGGTGTGGTCCTCGATAGGGAGAAGTTGGGAACAAGTGTTACCACTTGTGGAATTAGCCTACAACAACGACTACCAAGCAACTTGTTGGAATGGTCCGTAAACTCTTTATGAAAAGAAATATCGATCACCACTCTCTTTGGGATGAAGTGGGAGAAAGGAGAGTATTAGGACACGACTCATGGGCGAAATGATCGAGATTGTGAGACAGATCCGCTAACAGATCAAGGAGACCCAAGACCGACAAAAGTCGTACGCACGACAAACATCGCCTGAGCTGCATTTTGAAGTGGAGACAAGGTCTTCTTGAAGATTTCTCCATCAAAAGGAATCGTGAGATTTGGAATAAAATTAAAGCTACGACCACGTTTCATAGGACCCTATGAAATTTTGGAAAGGATAGGGCCAGCGGCTTACAGACTTGCATTGCCACCAAGTTTTGGAAACGTGCACAATTTGTCCCACGTTTCACAACTAAGGAAGTACATACGACCCAGGTCATGTGATACCACCGATAGATATTGTCCCGATGATAATATGAGTTATGTAGAGCGCTACGAAATCTTAGACCGGCGTATCCAAAGCTAAGGAACAAAGAGATATCGTTAGTGAAAGTTCTATGGCGACACCATGGACAAGAAGAAGCAACACAGGAGCTGGAATCGGCTATGAAGAAATACCCGGATCGCTTTCCAGGGTTAGCAAATTTTGGGACGAAATTTATTTTAAGAGGATGGTATTTAATAACACGAAAATTTAAAAATTTTATTAGTGATGTTTTAACCAATTATGTGTGGTGCTTAGACCTTAATTATGTTTAAGGTAACCAACGAAGCGAATTAGAATCGATTCGGAGATCGAAAACTAAAGAAATAAAAAACTAGTGACTAGTCCTACCGGATTAGGGTTTTCTGAATAGCTTGAACATAGAATGAAAGATCTAAAATGAATCTCAACAAAAGGATTGCATTTTTAGAATCCTCTCACGAAAATATGTGAGATGCCAGAGAATGAGAATTTTCGGACATACTCGCCCGGTTAGTCTCAAAAGTACTATTTACGAGCCGGATCAACTTCCAGTACATGCTAATCAAGATAATTAGTGATAACAATCAAAATAATGAAGGAATATATTATTATGAATTTAGAAATTATAAGAATCAATTTAAAAAGAAATTCCTGAAGAACTTAACCGAACGTCGGGAAAATATACGGAAAACCCTAAACATTAGAACAAACGAAACTCGAACCAATGGTCTAAATAAATAATAAATGATTTATACAACTCAAATAAATTATGAAAGCTCAAGAATTCAATAGAATTTTGAATGAGCATAATTTAATCGTCGGACGCTGTTTTTCCGCGATAACTCGTAATTGACTTATCGGATGCCATCCGAACTTCTTGAAATTATTGTAAACATTGAAATAAGTCTTTTTAAGGCTATTTAAGATATTGAAACCTTAAGCTTCGTAGAAATCAATCGAAAGCGCGTTAAAACTTAAAGAGTCGGTATTAAAATGCCAAATCGGGTAATTTGACCATTCCTTCTCCCAAGTACCACCAAGACCACCCCAAATGGGTTAATGACAGCCCTTTAGGCTGCCAATATAGTACGGGGACGTCCATAATGCAGCCTTCACTCCTCATCCAAATTTCTCTCTCTAATTCAAATTTCTCTCTTTTGTTCTTCATGTTTTGATCTTTAATCCTCATTTTCAAACCATTCCAACTCTAAAATAATTATTCTAAGACCATAGAAAGGTAGTATTCATCATCCTCTTCCATCCTAATGGAGTGGAATTTTTGTTTAATTTTTTTTAGTTTGAAATCCTAGTTTTTGCTCTTCATTTGTTTTGTGACTTTTGAGCCACCAAATGCTCTCAAGCCATGAATGAAAAATGCTTATAATAATATTCTAAGGCTGAAGTTAACATTTGATAATTTTTGGAGCATATTTAATATTTTTCGATTTATGCTTTGTTTCTTTTTATATGTTATAAAGCATGCTATTGTGAATATTATTTGATATTGTTGTTTGTTGATGTATTAGGAGCATGTAGAATAAATATGGGAGTTTTTAAATTATTTCTCCTATTTATTTTCTTAAAACGAAATATATATATAATTTTTAAAAATTATTTTGATTTTATTTGTTGAAAAATAGTTGAGATATAGCGTTTAATAAATGAAATGAACATCATATATTAATCTTACAATTATTGAAACACTCCTCCTATTTTTGCTCAAAATGGCCAAAAATAATAGAATATATTTTAAAGTTTATTTGATTTTTTATTTGTTGAAAATAATATGAATCTATTTTGCTTTGTTGGGAATTTTTTGAATACATATACAATATATGTGTGAGGACAAAAAATTCCAAGCATTTGTTCATATTATAAATACTTAGTTGTTGTTTAAAGTTAATATTCCATGTTTAATGCATATTATAAATATGTTATGAGGTGTGTGGAATTTATTGAACACAAATGTTTAATATTCATAAATGCAGAAAATTAATGCTCTATTTTACCTCATGATTTAATTTTAATTGATGGTATTGAGTTGATAATTAAATTCTATAGTATGATAGGAGCATATTATGATTTTATTGGAATTTATTGGATACTTATGCTAATTATTGCTAATTATTGAAAATATAGCAAAATGATTAAGTATGAGTTGATTTTAATTGTGAATGATGCCATAGTAGTAAATCTATAAGTTTAGAATAAATGGTTGTGATTATGATGAATGAATGGAACACTTTCATTTTTACACACACACAATGGTTGTGTATTATGTTAGAAATTAGGGTTTTCTAATGCTTTAGTATAATATATGTTGTGTATGGTGTTGAATTGTTATATTTATGTTGTGCCGACAAACAAAACCCCAAACGTAAACAACATAGTACTTTATGTACTAGAATCGAAAAGAAATCGACAAATTTCGATAACAGAAGGAATTAATGAGAATCGAAGATGAGCATAAATTTAGGGTTTTCCTATTAATAATAGGATACTCGAGCGTGAGTTCTAAGTTAAAGAAATCAAAAGCCGAGTTACAACGTTTATACTCGATATCGACAACCCAACATGATGTTTGATTGGCGTTAAGACAACTCGACAACGAATAGCAGCTACAACTTATACAATCCCGACGAGTTAAGAGAAACAAACAACGTCGTAAAGTGTAAACAAAGATTCGAACATAAGATGTCTATCCTTATCTCTCAAAAGTCGAGTTAATATTCCTAAGGAATTCATCTATTAAGTAAAGTACTTACTACGTGATAGCATGTGATCGCTTGAGCCGTAAGTCGAGACTCACTTTATTCATCGTGTTGTCTGACAGTCGTCAAGCATAACCTATTTGGACGTAACTAATTGTTAAGTCTAGTCGTTGGCTTGAGAATATCATAACATCTGATCATAACTTGAATACTAATAATTTATAACGTAATAACGTTTAGAAGGACACTAAAATTTGAGTCGAGGATAAACTTGGAATATATGATTCATAAGTTGAGGTTCATCTATGAATAATGAAGTAAAATAGTTTAGGAATTTGGGTATGTAAGATAATAGATATTATCTTAAAAACCATCACATGAAATCATGAAGAAACCCTAATTGGGAACGCTAAGTCATTATGTATAAACGACCTTCGATCCATAGAAAGAATCTAAGAATGTTTATTTTCTTATGAAGGGTTTGATCGTACTTAGTTGCGAGGAAGGACACTCACACTTTGCCCTGCTTAGAACAATTAGCTTCGGATTAGCAGGTGGGCTTTCTTGAAACAAAAACGTTATGCATAACTCAAAGCATGATTTACAAAAGCTTTATGAAATATTATCACATGAAATGTTATTGACTGCCAAATGTTTATGTTTTGTTGTGATCCTATCTGAGATTGGTATATCCAATGTGGTATTTGATTGAGTTGGTCCACCAACGTTAAAAAAGGGTAACGATCGGATCCGACTTAGTTGAGGACTAACTCGGATTGTGTACACGTGTGACTGTGTGTTAAGGTTAGCTACCTCGACCGGTCACGACGACTATGTGAAGGTGGCCACCCCCAAAGTACGCGAATGAATGAACGAATGATCAGTATGGAACAACGTGGATGAAATAGTCCGGTCGGACGCTTTTGGAAAAATGATAAAATGTTTGATAGGCATGAGTCTTTAACTAAAATCCTCATGTACTATTGTGGGCGATTCAATGACTTTACAAAGAAAATGTTTTGCACACGAGTTCACCGAGTACTTTTGTACTTAGCCACGCATCTCGTTTTGATGTGCGAGGTTGGCGAGGGATTGATGATGGGTGCGAGGTGGTGCAGGTGGCGATTATTTTGTTGCTTATTAGAAAGGATTTCTAGAACCTTGGGCATGTATCGTCATATACATGCCCACATGTTTATTGCTGCCTAACTCTGATATTATTTTGATGCCTTGATTATAACTGCTTTCATACCGTATTGAACTTTAGGTCGTACCTCGTTCCTTGAATTGCACCCTGATTGAGTTATATTTGAACCTTAAACCTTTTGGTAAGTCCTTCTGTGACTTGAGTTGGTATTGAATAGTTTATTCCTTTTTAGTTCATGTGCTTATGAGTAGTTCATTTGTTAATTGCATTGATTAGTATGTATATATCCACTGCATTTTCATACCAGTGACGATCCGTATGATCCGTACTTCCTTGGGAAGTCAGGTCGTCACAAATAACCCGAAAAATTTAAAACTTTTATTAGCGATGCTTAAACCAATTACTTAGAGTGCGAAGACCTTAATTATGTTTAAGGTGACCAACGAAATGAATTAGAATCGATTCGGAGATCGAAAACAAGAGAAATCAAAAACAACGAAATAAGTCTTTTTAAGGATATTTAAGAAAATAAAACCTTAAGGTGCCGAGAAATCAATCGAAAGCGCGATAAAACTTAAAGAGTCGGTATTAACATGTCAAAACGGGTAATTGACCATTCCTTCTCCCAACCACCACCAAGGACAACGCAAATTAGCTTAAAACAGCTCTTTAGGCTGCAATACAACAGGATTTTCGTGCACTCTCTCTCTCTCTCTCTCTCTCTCTCTCTCTCTCTTTCATTGGAACCCATTTTCTCTCTAGTTTTTCAAACTTTTCACCTTCTCCAAGACTCAAATCTTCCATTCCAACCTTCCAATAATTTTTCTAAGAGCATAAAAAGGTAGAATTCATCATTCTCTTCATTTGTAATGGAGTAAAATTTTTGTTTGATTTTTTTTGAATTTATTTCATGAAGAACCCTAATTTTATTCTTCATTTTCTTCATGACTTTTGTGCCACCAAATACTCTCAAGCCATGAATGAAATATGCTTAGAAATGTGTTCTAAGGTTGTGTTTAAAGTTTGAGAATTTTTGGAGCATGTTTAATATTTTTTATTTTTTTTATATTTTTTTTTATAGAAGATGAAGCATGTTTTTGTGAATATTATTTGATATTATTGCTTGTTGATGTATTAGGAGCATATAGAATAAATATGAGAATTTTTGAAATTTTTCTTGAATTTTTTTTTTATGAAGGCCGAGAGTTATAGCTCATTTTTAGGCCATTGTTTTAATTTGTTTTGTTGAAAATAGTTGAGATATAATGTTTAATATATGATCTGAACATCATATATTAATCTTGAAATTTTTGAGACATATCTCCTATTTCTTCAAAATAACCGAAACATATATATGTATTTTGGAAATGTTTTTGATTTTATTTGTTGAAAAATAGTTAAGGTATAGTGTTTAATATATGATAAGAACATCATATATTAATCTTGAAATTATTATGGCACTACTACTATTTTTCTATAGAAACGAAAACTATATATATATATATATATATATATATATATTTAAGATTTATTTGATTTTTATTTGTTGAAAATAAAATGACATGTGATGTTTAGAAATAATATGAATCTAATATGCATTGTTGGAAATTTATTGAACACATATGTAATATATGTATGAGGACAAAAAGAATTCCAAGCATTTGATTCATATTATAAATATTAGTTGATGTTTAATGTTAATATTACATGTTTATTGCATAATATAAACATATTGTGAAGTGAATGGAATTTATTGAATATATATGCATATATTTCATAATTACCGAAAACATATATATAGTGATAAGCATATGTTTTAATTTTAATATATGATATGAGATGATATTTCATGTTTAGTATATGATATAAGCATGATATGATTTTTGTGGAATTTATTGAACAACAATGTTCAATAAACCCTAATTACCGAAAACTATATGTTTAGTTACTCATGTTCTCAAATTTTATTTGATGGTATTGAGTTGATAATTAAATTCTATAGTATGATAGGAGTATAACATGATTTTATTGGATACATGGCAAAATGGTTAACATGATTTTATTAAATTCTATGCTAATTATGGCTAATTATCGAAAACATGGCAAAATGGTTAAGTATGACTTTAATTTTAATGGTAAATGATGCTATGGTAGTTAATCTATAAGTTTAGAATGAATGATTGTGATTATGATGAATGAATGAAACACTCATGCACACATACACAATAGTTGGGTATTATGTTAGAAATTAAGGTTTTCTAATGCTTTAGTATAGTTTATGTTGTGTATGGTATTGTATGGTGTTGAATGGTTATGTTTATGTTCTTGTGACAAACAAAACCCCAAACGTAAACAACATAATACTTTATGTATGAGAATCTAAAAAGAAATCGACAAATCCCGATAACGTAAGAAGGAATTAATGAGAATCGGAGTTAGACACGAATTAAGATTTTTCTATTAGCAATAGGATAGTCAAATGTGAGATCCTAAGTTAAAGAAACCAAAAGCCGAGTTACGACATTAATACTAAACAACGATAACCTAATATGATGTTAGATTGAGTGTTAAGACAACTCGACAACGAATAGCGATTATGCAACTTATATAATCTCCGACGAGTTAAGAGAAACAAACAATGTCGTAAAGTGTAAGCAAATATTCGAACACAAGATGTCGATCCTTATGTCTCAAAGGTCGAGTTAGTATTCACAAAGAACTCCATTAATTCCTAAGTATTTATTTACGCGATGGTATGAGATATCTCAAATCATAAGTCAATACTCCCTTTCATTCGTCGTGTTAATACGACAAGTCGTCAAGCATAACCTACTAGGACGTAACTATAATTGTTAAGTCTAGTTAGTGGCTTGAGAATATCCTAACATACAATCATAACTTTAGTACCAACACTCTATAACGTAATAACGTTTAGAAGAACACTAAGGTTAGAGTCTATGATAGACTCGGAGTATATGACTCATAAGTTGAGGTTCATCTATGAATGACGATGTAATACCCGTCTTTTCTAAGCATCGGTTTGCATGGCACATTTTTCGAGAAAATGTCGAAAGGTTGAATTTTTGTTTCGTGATGCGACCATCACGAAACCTCGAGCGTTGTGAAGAGTGTCTTATGAATAATCATGAGACACTAAGTATGCGTGTTTTCGACCACCCACAAAGGTTTAGCACTCAGGGAAGTTATCGAAAACTTGGACTTTTCATGGGTCTTTTAAAGCATATCTTGTTTATAGTCGTTGTGTCAGGTATTTTATTTACGTGTCCATGGGTACTAAGTTTGCTAAATTTGGAGTCCGTTTGTAAAAGTTGCGTCGCTTTTGCGTTTTGAAAAAGGCCACTTGTGCAATGAATGCAACCCTCGCTTTTCCTATAAATAGGAGGCTAGGGCCTTCATTTTCAACGTTCATTTCTTCGTCTCTCGGTGTTTACGGATGAGCCGAGCAGGCTCAGTACGCTGCTGAAGCGGCTGGAGGAGTGGGGATCGAGCGGGAGGCTCGGCGTGGCGCCATTCGCGCTGCGCCGCCACCACCGCCGATCATCCCTCCCGGCAGCCCGTTTTCTATTTTGTCTTTTCTTGTTTTGATTCCGCCTTTTAGTAGATCGTATAGCATAGAACTCGGGATCTAAAGGGACGAGGCGAGAAACGACCGGAGGCCGGCCGATTGTACCACCGCCGCCGCCCAAGGCGCCGTCGTCGCCACTCTTGGCCGCCGATTGGTGGTCAAAGGGCAACCTTTTGGCTACGGGTCCTTTAGGTTTTGAGTTCCGGGCTATGCATTCTACTAAAGTACCGATTCCGTTTTACGCTTTTTCGTTTACGCATGTCGGGATGTTTTCCGTTGCTTGAGTTTTCTAAAGGAAGACATGCCCGGGTTATCCATTTTCAACATAGTTTGTCATTCCATGTTCGTCGTTATGCATATTGCTTACGTTTCCATTTTCATGCATCGATTTTCGATGGTTTATCCTAGATTTGAGGATAGGCATCGATTTTGAAGCTTCTTCATTGCTAAGATTTGAGTCGACTTGCATGCATGCATATTTTGAAAGTACCTATTATAGTCTTGATGCCACGAATATATTTCCTTCGCATCGAGTTGATTTGAAACCCGAGAGTGCGAATATGGGTTGAAAGTCGAAAACCTTAGTTTTGCTTGACCTTCGTTTGGATCACGATGTTGCTTTGCTTTGTGGGATGTGACCCCAAAAGTTGTTCCGTCTTGTTACCGGTACCTACAGTGTGATCGGTGAAGTCATCGGATCCGTAGATATCTCCGGTTGACGTTTTAAATCATTCGAGTTGGGTTATATATGCTTATTTTGAGTTATTTACTCGATATTTCAAAATAAAACATGTCTGTAGTAAAATGTTTTGGTGAAGTTATTCTTGTTCTCCGATCCGAGATGTGGTTCTATTGTGGTTGTGCGGATCTCTATTCGGTGGGTTGATCACCATCTTGAGTATTGATCGTGAGGGATAGACCCCAAACACGTGGTTATGGTTACGAAGGATAGAACCGGAAGTCCACGGAAATGGTAATGAGGTGGTTATGGTTACGGATTGACCCTCAAGTCCACACCGAGTTAGCCGGCCGATACATTCCGGGCATGGGCTGACCGGATATGTTCGGGCGAATGAATGAGATGTGATGGGCTGGCGGGATACGTTCGAGCCGTGGTTCTTTGGTTCTATGATGAGAACAACGAGAATAACGGATCGGTATCGAAAACGTAAAATCTATTTTGCTTACTTAGAAGTGGATTCGTTTAAAACCTTCTAAGGTAAGTGCTCGAACACGGCACCATGATTCTTTTGATTTATGATAAAACCCGGTGAGTCGCTAGTACTCACCCCAAACTCTTTTTCAAATCTTTTCACGGATGGAGGAGGGCGGACGAACGGCGAGGGTGGAGCTGCGGGTTCTTCATGCTATGTTTCCACGATGTTGTGTTATATACGTATTCTGATGTTGATGTATTCTTGTCCCTTATTTTGCTTTCTGATTGGTAACAAGATTTGCTATTATGTTATTATTTTAGTGAGTCTCGATATGAGCATGCTATATGGTTGACCGGTCTAGTCAACAGGGTGTAATGCTATTTTGCTTTCTTGCATTACTTGTTATAAACCAAGATCATGTTTTACGAGGTTACGATATCGATATTATTCTCATTGGTGGATTGTTTACGCCCCACCTTCGTGATATGTCCTAGTTATAGAGGAGATCTTGTCCGATTTTATGATCACATCTTAGATTATGTATGCTTTATGTATCCCCTTCTTCCCTCGCTTAACCCCACCCTAATCACTCCCCCGCATCCGTGCCTTCCTCGAATTGGGCGTGACGACAGGAATCATGTCACGGCCGGTTTGGCTAATCCTTACCGAACCGTGACTTGGGGTTTGGATTTCGTGAATATGAAAAGAATAGGGTTTTTCAACTCATTTCATCTATGAAGAAATATAGATGTTCCAAACGGAATCGAGAATCATAATGGAGCAAAATAACTTATATATATATATAAAGGTTTCAACGGTTCGACAAAACAGTAGCTTTTACAAAGCTTAACATGGTAACAAAATATAACAGAGTCTCACGAGTTTGGCAGCGGAATAAAACGTGTGAGACATGCATATGAAGATGCATTCTCAAGGTGAACCAAAATACTTCATACTTCTTGACAAAGATTCCGCTCAACTCTCGCTGTTCCATCACTTGCTCAACTTGCACATTTAAAACAAACATGCGGTGAGTACAAAGATGCACTCGATGAACACATGCGAAACATTTTAACTTTACAAAATATTGTCGCCACTATCACGATGAAGACCTGAGGGTTTTATTTGAAAATGCCTTGTTTACTAAAACATTTTCATCATTTTCTCAAAACATCGCTTGTAAGCATTTTCTTTCAACGTATATTCCAAGTCGACTATGGATAGCAGCCAGGAAGGAGGCCTCCTTCACCCGGACGCAAGACACAAATGAGCGACCAGTGACTCGGATGTCTAAACAAATGAGCGACCAGTCTCAAATGCTTAATGTGTACACAATCCTAACTAGCATCTCACCAATGGGACCCGAATTAAGTAACTTCTTGTTGCCCGAGCAACCCGAATGGACATATACAAAACATAAAACATTTATTTGGCGAACAATATCGTATTTAAAACCTTTGCGAAAAGCGATAAAGTAATCACGATAAACTTTTCCATAAAACATTTTCCAAAAGCTCGTATTTGGTTTTGATAAGAAAGCTCACCTCGAGAACTTATAGTTCTTCGTCACTAGTTCACTTTCCGTTTTCTTTCTCCTTCGACGGGACCCTTTTCTATCGTGAGAAGCGAGGTTAGCATATCACTTATGCTTTTAGAATCGTTGATTCGTACCATGTACTTACTAACATCAACTTTCTTAATATCGAAGAATCCTTCTATCACACTTATCAACTATATAACGTTGATTTATCTCGTTAACGTACTAACGTATTTTCTTAATCAATTTTTCAACATAACCATACTAAACTTCTTTTAGAAATCTTTTAATTTCATAATAACTATAAACATAGTTTTGGATCCAAATATGTGATTTCATGTGATAAAATAAAGTTGAACTCCAACTTTTCTTTTTCTTAAATTTTAGGTCCATTTAATAATATTTCAAAACTTATCCAATAATTCCTATAAATTCACATATCATTCCATATTAACATATGGTCCATAATATCACATAACATGAGTCATAGAAAAATTTAACATCATATCCCTTCATATCATGGTTTTCGAAAATTTTCATATAATTAACTAAACATTTTCAAAATTCTAACTAATTTACATAACATATTATTATCATCTTATGTCCATAATATGTTATAATATTCATCATAAACAACTTGTACATCAATATTCCATGCTCTATGATTTTCGAAATTATTAGGGCATCATATTCCATATTTTCAAAATTATGATTTAATTAATACATACTTGAATATTACCAACTATTATTATTTCATGCTCAAAACAACAATAAAATTCATTTCAATCAACATATGACACTACATAATTGTTGGTCATATCATAGAAATTATATAACATGCTTAACTTTGTACTAAGATCATAATACATGCTTATAAACATCATATAAGCATATTTAATTAATAACTTGAACATATAGCAAAATTTACACATATGTCACATAATTATTGAAAGCATGTATCATAACATATTACATATGAATTTCTAGTATTTTGGCATGTATAATAAAACTTGTATAATTTCTAACCTTTTAGTCGGTTTTGATCGGCGTCGTGACGATTTTCTACCTAAGATTGAAGAAAGCTTTGGAGGATGCTTTCTTATTTTTCTATCTATTTTTCTCTATTTCTTTGTTATTTTCGTTCATATGGTATGGGAGGGTGTGCCTCTATTTATAAAGATTATAAAGTAGCTTTAATCATTTTTATGAAAATATCTTAGCATAAGTCAAAATATACAACTATCATTTTATCTCCTTAATTTTCGGTCCATCCTACTTGCATATGAGATAAATATTTATCTTATCCTATAGTTTATTTAATTAATTTATAACATTATCAAGATCAAGTGTCATTATCAAAGAGTTTCAAAAATTTTTCTAACCTATTTTAAGTCAACAATTTCGCCTATATGCTTCCAAATTAATTCATCCACTTGTAACAATAATTAATGCACCTTATCTTATCACTAAAAATATCCTTGCATCATAATTAAATAATTTAATATCATACGATATGAAAAATATCCTATTTTCACACTTATAATTCAAAATTTTCGGTACTTATTAAAATAATATGCCAAATATTTTATTTTTCTCCAATTAATAACTATATGACATAATAATAATCTTAGATGATAAAATAAATCATAGGAAAATTAATTAGAATTATTTCTATGTACTATAGTAAAGTTTTCGACAAATAATTCTAAATTATAAATAAATTATTGAACTATTATTTTTCATAACTAATATTATTTTCATGAGTAATTATATAAATATAATGATATTATATCATTATATAAATTTTGGAACAATTCTAAGCATTTTCCTAATTTTTGAAAATTAGGGTTTCTTAGGAACTAATTTTTATAAAATTCCATTCTTGTCCTATTTTAATAAATTTCAAAATTTTTATAACTTCTAGGAGATAAGATTGATCTAGAATCATGATATTTATCAAGTATATAATTTAAATAAATTATTTAATACATTTATATAATATTGCGATTTTCGAAAATTACACATAAAATAATACATTAATTTCAAAATTTATGCAAGCTAATATTTAAAATATTATCTCCTATGATATTTATCATATTTCTACACATTTCTAAGAGATAAACATTATCTCTTAATTAATCATGACCTTATCTTTTCTTTTATGAAAATATCATAGCAATCTTATCTTAAAAATGTCATTTTCCAACCTTATCACATCCACCTCATGCTTGGGTGTTAAAGATAATTGCCTTATCATATATTATAAGATAAACATGACAACTCATCACATAAAATCAAGTGATCACATATTAAATCACAAATTAATCACTTATTCACCATATATTCGAAAATAACAAATAAATAAGGAAAATATTTATTTTTCTTCTTTAGTGTAAATAATATCCCAAATATACTTAAAACATATTTAAAATTTATTTTGTTCAAATTTTTTAAGAAATTTCGATTTATTCAAAATTGACAATTCACCGAAGCGTTCACTTTCATTCTCGTTTCTATCGTCTTCGTTCCTTCTTTATTTTCGAAATTTTTAAGCCCGAAAATTCGGTATTACATTCTACCCCTTAAAGAAATTTCATCCTCGAAATTTAGTATCCTCATAACGTTCTCTATTCCTTCTTCATATTGAATTCTCAATTCCAGCGTTGGTACCTTGTACCCTTTTCTAATCATCGTATGATTCTTAACTTTCATTCATATCTACTCAACTATCGATTCTTATCGACGGTGAATCCTATGTCCAAATCTAAGTTTAAGCGAACTTACGCTAACGTCGTACCTCCTGCCTTTGATGAAGAAGATTTGTATTCCTTCGTCTCGTTTAGTCTAAGTTCTAAAATACTTGCGTATAATCTCATAATATCGTAGTCTTGAAATTACCTCGTGCTTATTTTATCTCACCGAGAACATTTCTTTATCATGACTTCTCAGTCTCTCTCTAATTGGATAAACATATCACTCTACTAATCGAGAACTTAGGTGCGAGATAAGTTAACCTATTTCATACTTCTTAGCTTCAAGGATTGGAGGAAACGTATCATGACAACTTATAAGTGGGTAAGGGTTCACAATTGAAGATGACAACTTTTGAAATTTGAATCAATATGTTCTTTGAAGCGAATAATTGGGATATAGGGTCCCGGAGACCGAATGACGACTCGAGAGCTTTTGGTCATATGGGGTGCGGACCCGTCACAAATACTTCTCGGTCACATGAGGGCTTGGTTTGAAAAGGACACTTTATAAGTTTTTCGGGTTGTAACTTCTTTCAGAAAAAGTGAGAATATCAATTTTTTTCTCGATTGAAACTTGATTATAGAGTTTAAATTTAATGGCAGAACTTGGGTAATGAATAAAATTCGAAACATCATATGACTCGTACTGGGTCGTCCTAACTTTTAAGGGTTGTCAACATACTATATATCTCATCTCTACCCATACTACTAAAATACAATTCTCGATTTGCCTTCAAAAATTTCTACCACATCGTGGTCTCTTATTCTGGGGAAACCATAATACTAGCATCAACTAATTCTTTGATCACATTTCTATTTTGTTTCTAACTAAAATTCTCATAATTCATATTTCTATGTTCTTTCGAAAAAGGGATCATGCACCTTAAACAATCTACGTTCCTTTAGGATAACATACTCATTGTTATCAACAACTAAGAATTTAAACAGTAATAACATAACTCGTTCATAACCATAAATCTCATTGAATTCTATGAATTCAAACTTTTCACTTTGACATATCATTGTCAACTCTTTCTCATATCTCTTCTTTTCACAACCTAAAACAACTTTTCAACTACTTTCACTTTAAACTTCCATTTCGTATTTGTTGTTTCAATCGCATCATTCTCATTTCTTAATAAGACAATCGCTACTTATAAACAATACTTAGTACATAACTTCATAAACATCTCATAGATACTTATCTTATTCCTCACTTAACATTCTATACCCCAATTAGTATATTGTTCTTAGATTAATTTGTGTAAGCAATAGTCGATTCAAAATTACATTGCGTAGAATTTCAAATGAAGATACTATGCCCATGTCACAATTACGTGACATTCGTTTATCAAAGCTTCCATTCCTCCACGTGGCATTCTAATTCAAGTTAGGTCAAGTCGTGACTTAAAAGCATTTCTAAATTCTCAAGTTCTCGTGTTTCATCAAACAATACGTTATACATAGAAGAGAATTTCCTATGATCTCGTTCAATATAAGTTCTTTGTGAAACTTAGAGCTCATCTATGTTCTCTTGAAGATCAAAACAATTTCATAATTTAACTTTGTTTTATAAACATACTTTACTGACATATAACTCTATATATGTCCTTTCATTAATACTCACATACCAACCGGGTATGAGCTTTCACTTCTTTCAATTTCATTATAACAAAATGATCACATACCAACCAGGTATGAACTTATACTTCTTCAGACAAACCAATTTTTTGCCTTATCATCAATGAATTATCAAAATTCAAAGCTATTCATTTAACGGCATGTCCACTTTTAAAAACATTTTTCACAAATACTTCCTCAAAACTATAACATACTTTTCAAAAACTTTTTAACACATACCTTTTTATCAGAACTCACTTTTCCTTGCTGGTAGAGCGTGATAAACAGGAGCGTTGAGCGGAGATGATTTACTTCATAGAAAGTCTAGTGATTCAAGCCAGACTTTGGATAGAAAGAATATTTTTGGTTCAAAGCAAACGAACAGCTCTGATACCACTCTGTCACAGTCCGGTTTGGCTAATCCTTACCGAACCGTGACTTGGGGTTTGGATTTCGTGAATATGAAAAGAATAGGGTTTTTCAACTCATTTCATCTATGAAGAAATATAGATGTTCCAAACGGAATCGAGAATCATAATGGAGCAAAATAGCTTATATATATAAAAGGTTTCAACAACTTCGACTAAGCAAAAGCTTTTACAAAGCTTAACATGGTAACAAAATATACGAGTCTCACGAGTTTGGCGGTGGAATAAACGTGTGAGACATGCATATGAAGATGCATTCTCAAGGTGAACCAAAATACTTCATACTTGTTGACAAAAGATTACGCTCAACTCCGCTCTGTTCCATCACTTGCTCAACTGCACATTTAAAACAAACATGCGGTGAGTACAAAGATGCACTCGATGAACACATGCGAAACATTTTAACTTTACAAAATATTGTACCGCCACTATCACGGTAAGACCACAGGGTTTTATTTGAAAATGCCTTGTGCTTACTAAAACATTTTCATCATTTTCTCAAAACATCGCTATGCAAGCATTTTCTTTCAACGTATATTCCAAGTCGGCTATGGATAACGCCAGGAGGAGGCCTCCTTCACCCGGACGCCACGACAAATGGCGACCAACGACTTAGATGTCTAAACAAATGAGCGACCAGTCTCAAATGCTTAATGTGTACACAATCCTAACTAGCATCTCACCGATGGGACCGACCGTAACTTCCTGTTGCCCGTGCAACCCGAATGGACATATACAAAACATAAAACAATTTTTGGCGAACAATATCGTATTTAAAACCTTTGCGTAAAGCGATAAAGTAATCACGATAAACTTTTCCATAAAACATTTTCCAAAAGCTCGTATTTGGTTTTGATAAGAAAGCCTACCTCGAGAACTTATAGTTCTTACGTCACTTGTTCACTTTCCGTTTTCTTTCTCCTTCGACGGGACCCTTTTCAATCGTGAGAAGCGAGGTTTAGCATATCACTTATGCTTTTCGAGAATCGTTGATTCATACCATGTACTTACTAACATCAACTTTCTTAATATCGAAGAATCCTTCTATCACACTTATCAACTATATCACGTTGATTTATCTCGTTGCGTACTAACGTATTTTCTTAATACAATTTTTCAACATAACCATACTAAACTTCTTTTTAGAAATCTTTTAATTTCATAATAACTATAAACATACTTTTGGATCAAAATATGTGATTTCATGTGATAAAATAAAGTTGAACTCCAACTTTTCTTTTCTTAAATTTTCGGTCCATTTAATAATATTTCCAAAACTTATCCAATAATTCCTATAAATTCACATATCATTCCATATTAACATATGGTCCATAATATCACATAACATGAGTCATAGAAAAATTTAACATCATATCCCTTCATATCATGGTTTTCGAAAATTTTCATATAATTAACTAAACATTTTCAAAATTCTAATTAATTTACATAACATATTATTATCGTCTTATGTCCATAATATGTTATAATATTCATCATAAACAACTTGTACATCAATATTCCATGCTCTATGATTTTCGAAATTATTAGGGCATCATATTCCATATTTTCCAAAAATTATGATTTAATTCATACATACTTGAATATTACCAACTATTATTATTTCATGCTCAAAACAACAATAAAAATTCATTTCAATCAACATATGATACTACATAATTGTTGGTCATATCATAGAAATTATATAACATGCTTAACTTTGTACTAAGATCATAATACATGCTTATAAACATCGTATAAGCATATTTAATTAATAACTTGAACATATAGCAAAATTTACACATATGTCACATAATTATTGAAATCATGTATCATAACATATTACATATGAATTTCTAGTATTTTTGGCATGTATAATAAAGCTTGTATAATTTCTAACCTTTTAGTCGGTTTTGATCGACGTCGGCGACGATTTTCTACCTAAGATTGAAGAAAGCTTTGGAGGATGCTTTCTTATTTTTTTCTCTCTATTTTTCTCTCTATTTCTTTGTTATTTTAGTTCATATGGTATGGGAGGGGTGTGCCTCTATTTATAGAGATTATAAAGTAGCTTTAATCATTTTTTTATGAAAATATCTTAGCATAAGTAAAAAATATACAACTATCATTTTATCTCCTTAATTTTCGTTCCATCCTACTTGCATATGAAATAAATATTTATCTTATCCTATAGTTTATTTAATTAATTTATAACATTATCAAGATCAAGTGTCATTATCAAAGAGTTTCAAAAAATTTTCTAACCTATTTTAAGTCAACAATTTCGCCTATATGCTTCCAAATTAATTCATCCACTTGTAACATTAATTAATGCACCTTATCTTATCACTAAAGATATCCTTGCATCATAATTAAATAATTTAATATCATAAGATATGAAAATATCCTATTTTCACACTTATAATTCAAAATTTTCGTACTTATTAAAATAATGTGCCAAATATTTTATTTTCTCCAATTAATAACTATATGACATAATAATAATCTTAGATGATAAAATAAATTATAGGAAAATTAATTAGAATTATTTCTATGTACTATAGTAAAGTTATCGGCAAATAATTCTAAATTATAAATAAATTATCGAACTATTATTCTTTTCATAACTAATATTATTTTCATGAGTAATTACATAAATATAATGATATTATATCATTATATAAATTTTGGAACAATTCTAAGCATTTTCCTAATTTTTGAAAATTAGGGTTTCTTAGGAACTAATTTTATAAATTTCCATTCTTGTCCTATTTTAATAAATTTCGAAATTTTTATAACTTCTAGGAGATAAGATTGATCTAGAATCATGATATTTATCAAGTATATAATTTAAATAAATTATTTAATACATTTATCACATAATATTGTGATTTTGAAAATTACACATAAAATAATATACTAATTTGAAATTTATGCAAGCTAATATTTAAAATATTATCTCCTATGATATTTATCATATTTCTACACATTCTAAGAGATAAACATTATCTCTTAATTAATCATGACCTTATCTTATCTTTTATGAAAATATCATAGCAATCTTATCTTAAAATGTCTTTTCCAACCTTATCACATCCACCTCATGCTTGGGTGTTCAAGATAATTGTCTTATCATATATTATAAGATAAACATGACAACTCATCACATAAAATCAAGTGATCACATATTAAATCACAAATTAATCACTTATTCACCATATATTCGAAAATAACAAATAAATAAGGAAAAATATTTCTTTTCTTCTTTAGTGTAAATAATATCCCAAATATACTTAAAACATATTTAAAATTTATTTTGTTCAAATTTTTTAAGAGAAATTTGATTTATTCAAAATCGATAATTACCGACGTTCACTTTCATTCTCGTTTCTATCGTACTGTTCCTTCTTTATTTTCGAAAGTTTTAAGCCCAGAAATTCGGGGTATTACAGTATCAGAGCAATGGTTCTTGGCTTTGACCTCTAGCTTTGTTATCCGATATCAAAGCAGTTTGTTTGCTTTATATCTTACGTTCTTGAAATTAAGTGTTTAGAACTTGTTCTTCTAAACTGCTTATCAGTCTGACTACCCTCACTCACCGCAGCCGCCTCCTTTAAAAAGGGGATGAGGTATGTGTTTATTTGCTGATGCTTTATGTGGTTACGTGATCTTGATATGATCTTGGTTTCATGTGCTTTGCATGGTAAAGAGTTTACGTGATGTAAACATGATGTGGATGTTGAGGTGAGATGGATGTGGTATGGTTGGGTGTTGATGTGGATGTGGAAGTGATTTGTCGATGGGACGGAAGGGCTGTCGATCGTGATGTGGAAATCGTTTATATGATATGATGTGATTAATGTGATCACGTATGGTTGATGTAAGTCTATGTGTTTACATAGCAACGCATTGTTGATTGAAAATCTTATTTATTTTGATAAATGAGTGCTTGTAAGTGAATCATGTAATTGTTTACGTGATTATTGTTATGAATATCCATATCGATGTTGATATGTGTTGAAAGTGAATATGTGTCTCAAGACATGATTACCCGATACGAGGGCGAGAAAAAGAAGCGTGAATATTTGTTGTTATTTTGATGAACTAACATGTAGGTTTATGGATATTGATGGCCCTGCACAACGTTCGTTAAGATCCCACAGATGGATGAGCAAATCCGTAAGTTAGAAATGTACCGGGAATGTCCATGAGCCGTTGGGAGTATTTACAGGGAGATTTGTTGGATTGTGGAGAAAGATCGAGGCAGTGGGAAAGTATCGAGTCGAGGCTTACTATCGGTTGTGAGAGGCTACCGGCGGGTTGGGAACCATGGGCGAAGAAAAGCAGTGCGTGATGTTCGACGGATCTATCACGGTGCACCTTACCTTGGATTTCAATGAGTTCATTTGCTCGAGTATGGAGCGATGGACCGATCATCGAGTATACCATCGAGGAGGATGTGATAGCAAGGCATGTTCGAGGACCGATCTAGATTGATGATAGGGATGATGTTCCGAAGAGCCTTTGGGAGAGCGACCATCGCTTCGAGCGATCACCGGTGCATCAGATACACCGTCACTACAGCTCCATCGACGATCCTTACCTTCCGAAGGACCGGAATGATTTTGGCGGCGAACCTCCGGGTGAGAGATTGTCCATCCGGCGATGGCGGGAAAAGCCCAGATCGAATCTTCATGCCACCGAACGATGTCGGGTTGGCATCCGGGAAGAGACTACGAGAGAGGAGGACCCGAGGAGGGCGAGGAGGATAGTGAGGGCTCGAGGACCCGGTGATCGGATAGCGATGACTACGATGGTCGAGCATGTTGAGGAAGGCGGCGCGCGAGCAGGGACTCGAGCACGGCTTTCACGATACTCGAGCAATCGAGCGCTTGCTTGGATGGGATCATACCCACGAGACTTGCTTCCATGCGGGATCGCCGCCCGAAGTGGCGGCCAATCAAGCCACGATAGGAAGAGAGAGAGAGGATGAGGAAAGGCGAGAATGGGACCGTTGAGACAAGCGGAGAGTAGTGGGCGGATATGGGGAGCGAGATCAAGGCATCGGTATATGTACGGTGATAGTCATGATGCGCTATAGCATGGACGAGCGACATCTTTTAGCGATGAATCGAGTCGATTCTTTTGCTCATATCGACCTTTTGGTGACATACCTTGATCTTGTATTTTGCAGGTCCTTCGTGAATGCCGGATAAAACTAATACTAACGCTGCATGATGAATGTTTATGTTTGATGCTTATATGTTATATGAGCTATGTGATGATGATATGATCTATGTGGTATGTGGTGATGTTATGTGAGATGCATAACTTGAAGATGTGTTGGCGATTGCATGTTTATATGTGATCGTGATATGTGGCGTATGTGATGATATGTGATATGGGTGATGATGTATGTTGTGCGATGATACCCGGATATCTATGCGAAAGTGTTTCTAATGTTTCAAGCGTCGATGCAGAATGCGAGAACAAGGAACGGAGGAACAATCATGTGGAAGAAGTCAGAGAACCACCTTTGGTTCGGTGACATGCGATCGAGAGTTTTCGTGGCGAGAATGCCCCTACATTCGACGGTCTCGGCGAACCGATCGGCGAGGCTGGATCGATCCACCGAAAGGATCTTGAATACATCGGTGCGAAGAAGCGAAAAAGCTGAATTGCGCGATCTTTGACTAACCGATGAGGCTGATTTACGGTAGGAGTCCGTGAGAAGGACCATGACACCGATTCGATGGGCAAGGTATCGTGGGAAGATTTCGAGAATAACTCATGGAAAAGTATGTGCTGGCGTCTGAGTGAGAGGCAAACAAAACAGTTACGGAATCTTCGTCGAGGAAGAATGGCGGTCACCGAAATACGATCGCTCGTTCATCGCCTATCGCGTTATACTCACGCACTTGGTGGCCTGAGTGCCAGGCGGGCGAGTTCGAGAGAGGACTCGGGCAAGAGATCGAATTTTGCTCGTCGATCGGGAGATCGGCGTATGTGCGATCCTTGAACGGGCATTAAACATTGAGTCAATGTTGCCCGGAGAACAATGCCACCGGTCGACCATCGGCGGAGGAAGAGCGAGAGAAATGGGAAGATGGGGAAAGCGCAATCGGTGTTCCATGGGAACCGGCGGTCGATGATTCCGAGGAATCACGGTGTCGAGGAAGAAAAGCAACCTTGGAAGGAATTTCCAACCCATGCGACAGTGCGAAGGGCCTTGGTGCCAAAATGCGGAGGAATCACTTGGGCGTGCGAGTGCAAGTAACGCGTTGAGTGTTATCGTTGTAGGAAGTTTGGACATTACGCTCGAGATTGTCCATCGAGGTCGGTGTGCGGCCGCGAGAGACATCCGAGCTCATGAGGCAAAACCAAGCTCATGAGGATAAACAACGGAGCATGAGGTCACCCTAGGCGGCAAACCAAAGGCCGCCGCAGCAAGCAAGGTGTATGCCTTGAATCGGCAATGACGAGCACTCAGCTCCGGAAATCTTGCGGTATAATCCATATGAGTGATATACCGTCTTAGCTTTGTTTGAGTACAGGGAGCCTCACATTCTTCGTTTCTAAAATCGCGTGTGAGAGGTTGGGTTTGGTACCCGAAATCACAGTACCACAAATTAGCATCCCATTAGAAGTCTTTGAAGGCGAAAGAGATATGCCCAACCGGAGGTAGAAATACGTGAAGCGAAGGTCTTTGTCGGTTGCATGTCATCGGAATGGAAGATTTCGATGTCATCTTTAGCATGGATTGGTTGGAAAAGCACATAGCAACTATCGTTGTCTCGAGAGAAGTTGCTTTTCGAACAACCGAAGGAGTGGAAGTTTGTTTCCACGGCATAAGAATGGGTGTTTGCGTGCAATGATCTCGACCTTGAAGGCGGTGAGGATGATCGGGAAGGAAGGCATCAAACTTTCTTGGTGAGTTTGACGAGCACGCAATAGCGATTGCAAGAGGAGCGATGGTGTGTGAATATCCGGACGTGTTTCCCGAGGACTTGCGGGTTCTTGCACGATAGACAAGTGGAATTCACTATTGATGCGGAACCGGGGAGCAACACCGTATCAAAGGCACCATACGAATGGCACCTCTGAGTGCAAGAGCTGAAAGCGCGATTGCAGGAGCTGTTGGATCTAGGTTTTATCCGACCTAACGTGTCGCCGTGGGGGCGCCGATTACATTCGTCGAGAAGAAGGATTGGTCGATGAGAAGCCGTCATGAGCGCTGTGAGGAGCGAGTTCTTGGAAAGAATGCATCTGAAAACAAGGCTAGAAGATAGCAAGGATTCACGAAGGCGAAAAGACAGCACTACTATTCGAGGAAGGTTATGTGTGCCACTCGATAGGGAATTGAGGATAAGATCATGAGTGAAGCTCATGAGGCACCATCTCTGACTCATCTGGAAGCACCAAAATGTCTGAGACCTTAAGAGGAACTTTTGGTGGAAAGGAATGAAAAAGGATGTAGCGCGTTTGTGGAGCGTTGTTTGGCTTGTCGAGGAAGTGAAAGGCACACCAGCGTCCGTCGGGTTTATTGCAACCGCTACCAATCCCAGTGGAAATGGGATCATATTGGTATGGATTTTGTGGTGAGTTTTCCAAGGTCGTGAGGAAACACCGCTATATGGGTTGTCGTCGATAGATAGGCAATCGACTCATTTCTTACCGATTCGGATGGCGTATGGGTTAGATAAGCTTGCTCGACTTTACGTTAGAGATCGTGCGGTTACATGGTGTGCGGTATCGATTCGTCGGATCGTGACCCGAGGTTCACGTCGAGGTTTTGGAGAAGTCTGCAGGAAGCCGTAGGGACCAAGCTGAATCTCGTACGACCTTCCATCCTCGGGCCGATGGTCGGTCGAAATGTGATTCAGTCTTGGAAGATATCTGCGGCGATCGTGGCGATAGAGGAGGAAATTTGGAAGAGATACTACCTTTGGTAGAGTTTGCCTATAACAATAGTTATCAGGCTACCATAGGAATGGCTCCCTATGAATCGTTGTACGGAAGGAAGTGTCGATCGCCACTTTATTGGGGCGAAGTGGGCGAGAGAAAGATATTAGGACCGAGATGGTTCAGCAGACGGTCGAGGTTATCGATCGAGATCAGCGAAGGATCAAGGAAGCTCGGGGCGGTGAAGTCCTATGCGGACAAGCGTCGCCGGATCTTCCATTCAAGATCGGAGATCACGTTTTCCTTAAGGTTTTCCGACGAGAGAGTCGTTCGTTTTGGGAAGCGAGTGAAATTCTGACGAGGTTCGTTGGACCTTCGAAGTTCTTGAGAGAATAGGCCCGTTGCTATAGGTTAGCTTTGCCGCCTAGCATCGAGATGTGCGACATGTTTCACGTTTCTCGGTTGAGAAAGTGCGTGTTCGACCAAAACACGTGATCAAGCATGACCAAGTGGTTCTTGCTCGGGATCCGAGTTACGAGGATAGACCGGTGGTGTTTTGGAGCGAAGTCGAGGTTGAGGAACAAGCGATTCCGCAGGTGAAAGTGTTGTGGAATCACCATGGCGAAGAGGAAGCTACGTGGGAGTTGGAAGACAAGTTAAGGGCTCTGTACCCTGAGTTATTTTCTCCACGTGTTTGAAATTTCGGGGATGAAATTTTTCTAATGAGGGAGGGATGTAATACCCCGTCTTTTCTAAGCATCAGGTTTGTATGGCACGTTTTTCGAGAAAGGTCAAAAGGTTTACTTTTTGTTTCGGTGATGCGACCGTCACGAAACCTCAGGCGTTGTGAAGAGTGTCTTATGACGAATTCATAGACACTAAGTATGCAGGTTTTCGACCACCCACGAAGGTTTGGCACTCCGGGGAAGTTATCGAAAAATCAAACTTTTCATGGGTCTTTTAAAAGCATATCTTGTTTATAGTCGTTGTGTCCGGTATTTTATTTCGTGTCCATGGGTACTAAGTTTGCTAAATTTGGAGTCCGTTTGCAAAAGTTGCGTCGCTTTTTGCGTTTTGAAAAATGGCTTCATGTACATGAAAAATCTAAGCGACCCTCTTTTCCTATAAATAGGAGACTAGGGCCTTCATTTTCAGCGTTCATTTCTTCGTCTCTCGTGTTTACGGACGGCCGAGCAGCTCAGTCTGCTGCTGAGCTGGAGGAGTGGGGATCGGCCGGGAGGCTCGGCGGCGCCATTCTTGCGCTTCCGCCACCACCGCCCGATCATCCCACCCCAGTAGCCCGTTTTCTGTTTTGTCCTTTTCAAATTTTGATTACGCCTTTTAGTAGATCGTATAGCATAGAACTTCGGGATCCAAAAGGACGAGGCGAAAAAAATGGCCGGAGGTCGGCCGACGCCACACCGCCGCCGCAAGACCACCACGTCATATCGCCCTCTTGGCCACCGATTGGTGGTCAACAGACCACCTTTACAGCTACGGATCCTTTAGGTTTTGAGTTCAGACTATGCGTTCTACTAAAATACCGATCTCCGATTTTACATTTTTGCGTTTACGCATGTCGGGATGTTTTCCGTTGCTTGAGTTTTCTAAAGGAAGTACATGCCGGGTTATCCATTTTCAACATAGTTTGTCATTCCATGTTAGTCGTTATGCATATTGCTTATGTTTCCATTTTCATGCATCGATTTTGGATGGTTTATCCTAGATCGAGGATAGGCATCGATTTTGAAGCTTCTTGTTTGCTAAGATTTGAGTCGACTTGCATGCATGCATATTTTGAAAGTACCCTATTATAGGTCTTGATGCCTGAATATATTTCCTTACGCATCGAGTTGATTTGAAAACCGGAGAGTGCAATTTGGGTTGAAAGTCGAAAACCTAGTTTTGCTTGATCTTCGTTTGGATCACGATGTTGCTTTGCTTTGTGGGATGTGACCCCAAAAGTTGTTCCGTCTTGTTACGGTACCTACCGGTCGATCGGTGAAGTCATCGGATCGTAGATATCTCCGGTTGGCGTTTCGTGCTCGTGATTGGGTTATATATGCTTATTTTGAGTTATTTACTCGATATTTCAAAATAAAACATATCGCCAGTAAAATGTTTTGGTGAAGTTATTCTTGTTCTACGATCGAGATGTGGTTCTATTGTGGTTGTGCATGGATCTCTATTCGGTGGGTTGATCACCATCTTGAGTATTGATCGTGAGGATGACCCGAACACGTGGTTATGGTTACGAGGGATAGACCCAGGAAGTCCACACGAAATGGTAATGAGTGGTTATGGTTACGACGGATTTGACCCACAAGTCCACACCGAGTTAGCCGGTGGATACGTTCGGGCATGGGGCACCGGATATGTTCGGGCGAGATATTATGAATTTGGTGGATATGTTCGGGCGAATGAATGAGATGTGATGGGCTGGCGGGATACGTTCCGAGCCATGGTTCTTTGGTTTTATGATGAGAACAACGATAATAACGGATCCGGTATCGAAAAACAAAAATCTATTTTGCTTACTTAGAAGTGGTTTATGTTTTAAAACCTTCTAAGGTAAGTGCTACGAACACGGCACCATGATTCTTTTGATTTATGATAAAACCCGGTGAGTGCGCTAGTACTCACCCAAACTCTTTTCCAATCTTTTCACAGATGGAGGAAGGTGGACGGGCGGCTGGCGAGGGGTGGGCTGTGGGTTCTTCATGCTATGCTTCAGCGATGTTGTGTTATATCGATTACGATGTTGTTGTATTCTTGTCCCTTATTTTGCTTTACGATTGGGAACAAGATTTGCTATTATGTTATTATCTTTGTGAGTCTCGATATGAGCATGCTATATGGTTGACAGGTCTAGTCAATCGGTGTAACGCTATTTTGCTTTCTAGCATTACTTATTATAAACCAAGATCATGTTTTACGAGGTTACGATGTCGATATTATTACATTGGTGGATTGTTTGCACCCTCCCTTCGGGATATGTCCTAGTTATAGATGAGATCTTTGTCGATTTTATGATCACATCTTCATTATTATATATGCTTTATGTATCCCCATTCTTCCCCACTTCTTAACTTGACCCCTAATCACTCCCCGGCATCCGTGCCTTCCCTCGGGAATTGGGGCATGACAGACGAAGTAAAATAGTTTGGGAATTTGAGAATGTAAGATAATAGAAATTATCTTAAAACCATCACATGAAATGATAAAGAAATCCTAATTGGGAACTTTAATTCGTAATTTATAAATGACCTTCGATCGATAGAAAGCATCTAAGAACTGTTATTTTCTTATGAAGGGTTTGATCATACGTAGTTGCCGAGAAAGGACACTCACACCCTGCCCCGCTTAGAACTATTAACTTCGGACTAGCAGGTGGGCTCTCTGGAAACAAAAATGACATATGTTTATCTCAAAGCATTATTTACAAAAGCTTTATGAAATATTATTGCATAAACTGTTATTGACTGCCAAATGTTTACGTTTTTGTTGTGATCATATCTGAGATTGGTATATCCAATGTGGTATGTGAATGTGTTGGTCCACCAACGTTAAAAAAGGGTAACGATCGGATCCGACTTACTTAATGACTAACTCAGATTGTGTACACGTGTAGCTTTGTGTTAAAGTTAGCTACCTCGACCGGTCACGACGACTATGTGTAGGTGGCCACCTCCATAGTGCGCAAATGAATGAATGATCAGATATGGAACAACGTGGATGAAATAGTCCGGCCGGACACTTTTGGAAAAGGATAAAATGTTTTATAGGCATGAGTCTTTTAACTAAAATCCTCATGCGCTATTGTGGGCAGTTCAATAACTTTAACAAAGAAAATTTTTTCGGTAATGAGTCCACTAAGTACTTTTGTACTTAGCCCCGCATCTCGTTTTTGATGTGCGGGTTGGGCGAGATTGATGATGGGTGCGGTGGTGCGAGTGTGAGTTGTTTTGTTGCTTTAATAGAAAGGATTTCTAGAACCTTGGGCATGTATCGTCATATGCATGTCCACGCTTGTCTTGCCTAACTCGATATTATTTTGATGTCTTGATTATAACTGCATTTCATTATCGTATTGAACTTGAGGTCGTACCTCGTTCCTTGAATTGCGCCCCGATTGGGCTATATTTGAACGTTGAACCTTTTGGCAAGTTCTTTTGTGACTTGAGTTTGTATCGAACCAGCTTATTCCTTTCAGTCTATGCATTTATTCGTAGTTGATTGGTTAATTGTATTGGTTTAGTTATGTTTATATCCACTGCATTGTCATACGGTGGTGATCCATTTAATCCGTCTTCCTTGAGAAGTCGGGTCGTCACACGATATCGCTGTCGGTGAGCATAGTAGCTAGATATCGATCTAACCACGGACAAGGTCGTTGGATCATGGTAAAGCATATACTGGCACGAAAAGGACTTGAGATTGTAAACTAGTTTACCGCTGATAGTCTAATGCCTTTGGGTTATTCAGACTTCGATTTCAAGTACGACCGTGATGAGAAAAATCTATCTCGGGCTATGTGTTTACCTTGGGAGGAGGAGGCAGTATCTTGGCGGAGTGCAAAGCGAAGAATGCATTGCGGACTCTACCATGGAAGCCAAATATGTAGCAGCCTTGAGGTGCTAATGAGGTCAGATGGCTCAAGAACTACCTCATGGATCTAGATGTGGTACCTCGTTTGCCCAAGAGTATCATAGTGTCTTGTGATAACTTCGGTGCGATGTGAAACTCGAAGGAACCATGGACCCACAAGGATCTGATACACATAGAGAGAAAGTACCATGTCATACGAGAAATCGTTGAGCGATGAGACATGTTGATTGAGAAGAATAGTGCACTGGATAACCTATTTGACCCATTCACGAAAAACCTGCCGTAAAAATTCTACGACGAGTATGTTTGGGGACTTGGATTGCGCAAGATGGCCCCCACTTAGAAAAGAACTTTTGTAGAAATGGGAGAAGAAAAGTGATGGTGTTGTTTGTAATAGATAGTAGAGAGACACATTGTATACTAAAAGTTTGCTTTAGTATAAGTGGGAGATTGTTGGATTTGTATATCGGAAGTAGTTTGGTTTAGCTTATATACAATGTTTCCTGTTACCACTATTACAATCTCCTATCTAAATTGTTTACTTGATTGCATATGCATGTCCCTTTATCTCATACATAAGTTAGATCATATAGTGTGTAGTAGATCACAAAAGTCTCAGATCATTGGTCAAGCTTAATAAGATATAAAAGGATCACGGTGAGACAACTTGAGGACGAGTTGTCGGTATAGGCTCTGATATAGATAAGAAGTGACTTGACTTGGTTGCTTGTCTATACTGGTACGTCTCTGACGTATTGATGAATCATAGTGAGATGAGTTCTTCTATCTGACTATCGTGAAGAACCTAGATCTCGGTGACTTTACGTTGACTAAACCTCGATAAGATTTTAGGTGAGTATGAGTTGTTGATCATCACTTTAACTTGTTGTATGTGAGGGTTACATGAGATTACCAAATATTCTCTGCATCTTGGGTGGTGGCAATGCTTGTATGTCATGCTAGTTAATTGTATCGAGTCACCAGTATTCGTTTAGGGTGATGATGTCCCCTTAAGGTGCTCAAAAGGTTTATTGTACTAAACCCTGCATATTGAGTTAGCTCAAATATAATAATAATAAGGTTGAGTGGTACAACTTAAGGAATTAAAGTGATTAATTATTTTAAGCAGTCAGAGTGCTATATATAATTAATGGACGTTGATATCTTAAATACGGGGATTCATAAGTCTAAGTGCAGGCCCGACTCAACTTCGATAGTAGAGAGGTAAGTTAACATTTGTTCTCTAGGTGAATCAATAAATGTTTATGAATTAATTTATGTTCTGGGCTGAACATAAGATGATTAATTCTTTTTATGCCCATCTTTATATCTTGTATTTGATCCCTAGGCTAGTCCATTAAGGCATTTAATGTTGGAATTTTCATCCCCTATGTAGAGTCCCTCTGTGACTTTATTCAGACTTATGTATTATTTTAATCCATCTCCTATATCTAGATAGATATCCGATATTATTTGATATTAAGATATAATTATTCTAGATATGAATTATCTTCAGAGATTGAAGATACTTATTGTATTTATTAGATATGCAAGGATCCTATCTAAATAGCATTCTAGGAATGCATTATAAATACTGGTTGAGAAAAAATCGTATTATCCAAAGCATCGGTGTGATTTTCGAAAATCACAATGTATCACATAGGAGGTGAAATTTTGCACTATTCTCCATAGATTGCACTCACTAAGTATTGGAGAATAGGCATCCAGGATACAGTCCAGAAGATCAAAGCTAAAGTTCGCAATTGATTTGATATCCCGAAAATTTACAGGTAAACACAAATAAACACATATGTATTGCAATTAATTATATAGGTGCATATTAGGATTATAATCAATGTATGGTGAATTAAACATACAAGTAGATCCTCGGGAGTATGGGTAAAAAAATATTTTTCTACACTGGACTGTGTCCCGGTTGCCTGATCTCAGATACTGAGTGAAAGTAATCTATGGAGAACACCACAAAATTTTCGCCCCCTATGATGTAACTATGATTTTCAAACATCACATGTGAGAAGATGGATAATATGATTTTCTCATACCTTATATTTATAGTGCACTCCTTAAAATTCTATTGTGATAGGACTCTGGCACATCTAATAAATATAATAATTATCTTCCCTAAAGATAATTTCTTTTTAGAATAATCATCTCTTGATATCTAATAATATCAAATAATATTTATATAGACAGGAGATGTATGAAATAAATAATACAATAATTAGAACAAAATTCCAGTGAGATTCTGTAGGAGTGGTCGAAAATTCCCAGGTAGTAGGCTTTGATGGGCCAGTCCAGAGATCAAATATAAGGAATAAAGATGGGACTAAAATAAAATAATTATCTTATGTTAAGCTCAGAACATAAATTAATTCATAAACATCTATTCATTCCACTAGAGAACAAATGCTGATTCACTCCTTTATTACCGACGTTCATTCGGGCTTGTAATTAGACTTACGAATCCCCGTATTTAAGATATTACAAGTCTATTAATTATTTATAGCACGCTGACTGCTTAAAATAAATAATCTCTCTAATTTCTTAAGTAATACAATCAACATTATTATTGTGTTTGAGCTAACTTAACCTTTAGGGTCTAATACAATAAACATTTTGAGCTTTTTAACGGAAGTCATCATCCTAAACGAATACAAGCAACCAACATGATATTTAAGCACTGCCATCACCCAAGATACAGAGATACTGAGTTATCTTAGGTAACCTTCACCCATAACAAGTCAAAATAATGATCAGTAACTTTAGTTGGCAAAAGTAGCAGACCGGGAGGACCCGACCCCGGGTCTTTCGGGCTTTTATATTTTTCAGGCCGAATCAAGCTTGCCCGAAATTTTTCGAGCCTAAAAATATGTAGCCCAAACCAATACCGGACGGACTTTCGGACCGACAGAACTTTTAAGATCATTTTCCTAATTTTTTAATACATAAAATTAATAATTTTAATTGTAAACAAATAAATAATTATGTAAAATATAATTAATATTATTAAATAATTATTGATATGTATATTAAATATATTATAAATATGTATATTTAATAGAATACCGGGCAGGCTTTTTTAGTTTGAAACACTGGGCATTTTTTTTTTTGCCCGAAACCTGGTATGCTCGTAGTTTTTTTCAAACGGGCTTTTTAGGCCTGATTTTTTTTTGCCTTTATTTACTAAGCCCAAGCCAGCCCAAACCCCGAGTATCCCGAGCACGGACTTTTTGGGTCGGGCTTATTTTACCGACTCTATCAGTAACTCATACTCACCTAAAATCTTATCGAGGTGTAGATCAACGTAAAGTCATCGAGATCTAGGTTCTTCATAATGGTCAGATAGATGAACTAATCTCACTGTGGTTCCATTAATACATTAAGATGTACCATCATAGACAAGTAACAAAGTCAAGTTACTTCTTATCTATGTTGCAGCCTATACCAAAACTCGTTCTCAAGTTGTCTCGGCTGTGATCTTTTTTATATCTCAACCAGCTTAACCAATCATACAGATTTCTGTGATCTTCTACACACTATATGATCTAACTTTTGTATGGGATAAATTGACGACATATGCAATCAAGTAAACAATTCAGATAGGAGATCGGAAAAGTGGTAACATGAAACATTGTATACAAGCTCAACCAATTTGTTTTCATTATACAAATCCAACAATCTCCCCGCTTATACTAAAGCAAACTTTTAATATACAATGTGTCTCCCTTCTAGCTATTACAAACACTTTAACTTTGTTTCTCCCACTTATACAAAAGTTTACTTAAACTATGTAGAGTCCATCTTGCACAATCGAAGTCCTCGAACATGCTTGTCGTAAACTGCTTGCAGCAGGCTCTTCGTGAATGGGTCAGCTAGGTTTTTCACAGTACCAACCTTCTCAATAAGCACGTCTCCTCGTCGTACCATTTCTCATATGATGTGGTACTTTCTCTATATGTATTTTGTCGCCTTGTAGGTCCGTGGTTCCTTCGAGTTTGCTACTGCACAGAGTTATCGTTGAACATTGTGATACTCTTCTGCAAACGAGGTACCATACCTATATCCAAGAGATAGTTCTTGAGCCATACTGCCTCTTTAGCAACCTCTAATGCAGTCACATATTCAGCCTCCATGGTGGAGTCTGCAATGCACCGCTGCTTTGCACTGTGCCAAGATACGGCTCCACCTTCTAAGGTGAACTCATAGCTTGAGGTATAATTCTCCTCATCACGGTCAGCTTGATAACCCAAAGGCATTAGACTGCTTGCATGTTAAACTAGCCTATGATCTCGAGTCCTTTTCAGGTACTTGAGTATATGCTTTATCGCAGTCCAATGAGCTTGTACATGGTTAGAATGATATCTTACGACTATGCTTACCATATAAAAAATATTGAGCCTCGTGCACAACATCACATACATGAGACTTCCTACGACGGAAGCGTAGGGAATGTGTCTCATTTTCTCTATCTTATTTGCAGTCTTCAGCTACTGCTTCTTAGATAAAGGAATGTTAGGTCTTAAGGGTAACAATCTCTTCTTAGCGATTTGCATGCCAAAATGAGTAATGACAGTATCACTATAAGACGCTTAAGATAAGCTCAATATTTTCTTCTTGCGATCTCGGTAAACCTTGATCCCAAGAATGTATGCGACATCTCCTAAGTCTTTCATTTAAAACTGATCGGATAACCAACTCTTTACATCTGATAATAGCTTCACGTTGTTTCCAAGTAAAATGATGTCACCTAAGTAAAGTGAAAGAAATACCACATCACCGTTGACATCTAAAAGGTACAAGCAACTCTCGTTTGGCAACTGGGTAAAATCGTAGGTCTTTACCACTTCGCCAAAATATAAGTTCCACGACCGGAAAGCTTACTTAAGTCCATAAATAGTCTTCTTAACCTTTCACACTAGATGTTCATTACCTTTCTTCACATAACCTTTAAGTTGTTGCATATAGATGTCTCTACTCTCCTCAAGGTAACCGTTTAAGAAAATGATTTTAACATCCATTTGTCAAACCTGGTGGAGGTGTCTTCTCGTATACCTTGAAGGGAAATCTTATTTTATCCTATTCCCGATGATCTATCTTGGATGTTTAATTCACCATACATTGATTATATACCTAACATGCACCTATATAATTAATTGCAACACATGGGTATTTTCTCGTGTTTACGTACGAATTTCTTAGATATCTGATCAATTGCGGACTCCAACTTTGATCTTCTGGACTGTATCCCGGATACCGATTCTCTAATACTGAGTGAGAGCAATCTATGGAGAATACTACTAAATTTCTCTTTCTATTTACTTAAATGAGATTTTCGAAAATCTCAAAATAATAGGATTAATTTTTGATTTTCTCTTACCTTGTATTTATAATGCATTTCTAGAATCCTATTTAGATAGGATCCTTGCATATCTAATAAATACAATAATTATCTTCAATACCCGAAGATAAATCAAATCTAGAATAATTATCTCTTGATATCTAATAATATCAGATAATATTTATCTAGATATTGGAGATGTATTAAAATAATACATAAATCAGAACAGAGTCCCAGTAGGACTCTATAGGTGTGGACGAAAATATGGTAACTCTAGGTCTCGATGGACCAGCCTAGAGATAAAATGTAAGAAATAAAGATTGACCTAAAATTAATTCATTATCTTATGTTCAGCCCAGAACATAAATTAATTCATAAACATTTATTCATTCCACTAGAGAATAAATGCTTAATTACCCCTTTATTATCGAAATTGAGTCGGGCTTGCACTTAGACTTACGAATCCTCGTATTTAAGATTGCACGTCCATTAATTATTTATAGTACTCTGACTGCTTAAAATAATTAATCTCTTTAATTCCTTCAGTAGTACCACTCAACCTTATTATTGTACTTGAGCTAACTCAACCTGCAGGGCTTAGTACAATAAACCTTTTGAGCTCCGTAAGGGGACTTCATCATCCGAAACAGATATGGTGACTCGATACAGGTAACAAGCATGACATACAAGCACTGCCACCACCCAAGATGCGAAGAATCTTTGGTTATCTCATGTAACCCATAATAAGTCAAAGTGATGGCCAGTATCATATACTTACCTAAAACCTTATCGAGGTTTGGATCAGCGTAAAGTCATCGAGATCAAGGTTCTTCACAATGGTCGAGATAGAAGAACTCATCTCACCGTGATCCATCAATACGTCAAGATATACCAACATAGACAACCAACCAAGTCGAGTTACTTCTTTATCTATACTTTGAAGATATTCGACAATTCATCCTCAAGTTGTCTCGACTATGATCCTTTTATATCTCAACCACAACCAATCATATAGACTTATGTGATCTTCTACACTATATAATGGGACAACATGTGCAATCAGTAAACAATTCGGATAGGAGATTGTAATAGTTATAATATGAAACATTGTATACAAGCTCAACCATTACGCTTTCGAATAAAAATCCAACATACATATGGATTCATTTCCCATCTAGTATACATCCATAGCGGTTATGGACTCAATCTTTAAGTCCATAGCGGTGTGTCATTCTCCCGTATCTATGTCTTGTATCGCCTCGTTGTATGTTCATGGGTCGACTATAGCCTGTTCGATTGCTGGTATTAAATCCAAAGATTCATCAACGAACATATATCGATCGAGTTGTTAAACAACCCTCCCACTGAGATGAGACGCTACTGGCACAATGACAACGGTGGGTGTAGTAACTTGTGGTGCCATTTCTTGCACACTTTGCTGGGTAAGCGCCACTCGTACTGTCGGTTTTACTAGTGGAACTCAACCCACTTCAATTTCTTAAAATATCTAGTGCTAATCCCTCCCACTAGATGCAATATCTTGTATCTTTGGCAAAAACGATGGTGGAATACGATTATCTTCAATTTCTTAAAAAATGATTTCAACTTTGGATTTATGGTTTTTCATGTAGTCCTCCTCTAAAAATCAAGCATTGGTGCTAATAACGACCTTATGATCCTTACGACTGTAGAAATAACCACATTTTGTTTCTCTAGGATATCCAACAAACATTCTTACGTCAGATCTAGTCTCTAACTTCTCAGCCTGCTTGTTCAGCATATGTGTTGGACTATCCCATATCCTTATATGACTTAAAATGGGCTTAAGCCCAAACCATAACTTGAAATGTGTCTTGTAGACTGACTTGGACGATACTAGATTGAGCAAGTATGTTGTTGTTTCTAAGGTATACCCCCATAACGAATCAGACAGCGTTGCATAGCTCATCATTGATCTAAGCATCTCTGCGAGAGTCTTATTTCTTCACTCTGACACACCGTTTTGCTGTGGTCTACGTGGTGTAGTCAACTGGGATGTAATCCCACACTCAAACAGGTAGTCTATGAACTCACTGCTGATGTATTCACCACCGCGATCAGATCCTAATGACTTGATACATTTACCTAGCTTCTACTCCACTTCTGCCTTGAACTCTTTGAATTTCTCAAAGCATTCGGACTTCGCGTGAAGCGGTGTAAACGACACGCACTTGACTAATCGTCAATGAAAATAACAAAATAATCATACCGACCACGAGCTTGTATGGACATCAGCCCAAATAAGTCAGAGCGGACTAATTCCAACACTTCTTTATCTTTATATCCATTTTCCTTGAAGGAACTAGTTGACATCTTTTTCTCTATACAGGATTCGTAGACTGGGAACGGAGTAACCGTAAATTCGTCCAATGCTCCATTCTTAGCTAGTCTTTGGATCCTATTTAGATTGATTTGATCTAATGTAATATGACAAAGATATGTATAGTCCTCTTACGAAGAAAACTTTATCTTCTTATGGTTTTATGTTGTAGATGCAACGTAATTATAGTTATTATGCTTAGCAAAAATAGTATATATAGAGTTGTATAATGTGACACCACAAATAAACTTGTCATTTCTCATAATAGAAACACCACTATCAAAAATAACAGAATATCCATTAACAAAAAACTTAGAAACGGGAATAAGATTCCGCCGAAACTCTGCAACATAGAGTATATATCTCAAAACAAAATCTGTTCTATCAAACCATAAAGTTACATCTCCAACCGTAGAAGTTTTAACTTTCTACGTGTTGCCGATAAAGATCATAATATCACCTTCACTCAGTTGCCTTGTCCGCAGGAACCCCTGCAAGTTGTAATAAACATGATCAGTCACATTTATATCTACTACCCACGAATGAGTAGAACAAGTTGTCAAACATGTTTCTGTTATTAGAGCCAATGACGTACCTTGAGCCTTGAGCATAGGGCACTTGTCATTTCCAATGCCTAGTCTTACCACACTTTAAGCACTTACCCTTCTCCATTGGCTTCTTCAAGCCGTCAATGGCACTCATATCCTTGCTCCCACTGTTTTCCTTGCCTCTACTACCTTTGACACCCATCTTCCTCTTTCCACCTTTTGATGGAACATAGAGGCCATTGGATGTGCTAGGAAGGGCAGACACTCGCCTAACCATGACTCCTTTCACTGCCACGAGATCGTTGAGCAACTGATTAAGTGTATACTCAATCTTGCTCATGATCGCGTTCACACGGAAGTTCTCAAAAAACCTGGGCAGTGTAGTAAGAATGATATTGACATTGGCTTCGCCGTCGATATGTCCTCCTAACTGATCAAGGCTATTCATGAGATGTGTCATGTGGAAGAAATGTTCATGAACCGAATTTCATTCTTCCATCTTACACGCTAAGATTTTTTTCACTGTTTGAAAGAGGACAGTTTGATTCGAGTGCCCAAACTTACTCTTGAGACTTGACCAGATCTCGATTGTGTCTGCCATCGACTGATGCTGCATTTGTAAGCCTTTCGTCATCGTAGTCATCATATAGCACTTAGCCATATTGTTTGACTTGTGCCAAAGTCCGCTTGTCTCTCGCTACTTATCAGTTGACATGTCAGTAAAGGCAGTGAGTTTGGGAGTAGCGAGCACGAACATGTGTTCTTCTGCGATATGCACATATTCCATGTTTCATTTCTACTCGATATAGTTCGGAATAGATAAGGGATTTTGTACGAGCATATTGATAATCGGAGTAAGAGTCATATCTAAAAAGTAATGTGAAAACATTGTTGGATTTGGATACTGAAAGCAGAATGGTTGAGCTTGTATACAATATTTTATGTTACCACTATTACAATCTCCTATCTGAATTGTTTAATTGATTGCATATGTTTGTCCCATTATCTCATACAAAAATTAGATCATACAGTGTGTAGAAGATCATAGAAGTCTGTATGATTGGTTAAACTAATTGAGATATAAAAAGGATCACATGTGAGGCAACTTGAGGACGAGTTGTCGGTATAGGATGCAGTGTAGATAAGAAGTGACTTGACTTGGTTTCTTGTCTATATTGGTGCATCTTGATGGATCACAGTGAGATGAGTTCTCCTATTTGACCGTCATGAAGAACCTTGATCTCAGTGACTTTACTTTGATCTAAACTTTGATAAGGTTTTAGGTGAGTATAAGTTACTGACCATCACTTTGACTTGTTATGAGTGAGGCTTACATGAGATACCCCAAGATTTTTCACATCTTTGGTGGTGGTAGTGCTTGTATGTCCACCCATATTGATATGTTTGTTGCATAAGAAAATTTAAATTCGTAATTAATATTAAGCTCAAAAGGTTTATTGTACTAAACCCTGCAGGTTGAGTTAGCTCAAGTACAATAATATCCATGAGTGGTACTGTTTAGTATGATTTTGTGATGATTCTTGGTATTGTTTTACGTGTCATTTTCTATGGTTTGTCCTATTTATGCCTTTGGTTGAGTAATATTTATCGATTCGGACTTACTTAGCTCGTCTCGATGTTTTGTAGGAAAATGGCAGAAAATAGGATGAATTAGATCTGCCAAGGATCAGATATAATTGAAGATCCTTTAGATAGGAATTCATAGGCGCCAAACGGATCGTAATTTCGAGTTCGGACGAGAGAGGCGGATCATTTCTTCAAAGTCGCGACGTGCACTCCACGCGCCGCTCGCGCGCCGGCGCTGAACACTTCCAATGATTCTCATGAATTTTGGAGAAGGAATCAAGGATTTTATCCTTCATATGAAGTAAATTACGTTGTGATAGGAGTCCGTGGCGAAAACTGTGTGCAAATCGGAGTTCAAACGAAGAAGAACGGGCCAAAACAAAACACTGCGCAAGCGGTGTCGCGCGGCTGCGCGCGCATGCAGCGCCGCGCCGCGCAAGCAATGCACGCCCAACGAACGCCGGTTCATTGTGAACGCTGGTTCACCTGCTGCCAGCTTCCATTTGAGCGCGGTTCATCAATTTTACTCGCCGTTCACCTGCTTGCCTTCACACTTCACGCCATCTTCTCCAACAAGACGCTCAACTCACTCCGGCCTCATTGACGTTCTCTCCATTGAACCAAGCGCCCGCTCGGCCAGCCTTCACCCGTCGCGCACCATGCTCTCCCTCGCGCTCACAATGAGCCAGCGCTCATTTGTGAGGCAGTAAACTTCTCCCACCAGCTCAACCCGAACCGGCGCTCATATTCAAGCGAGAATGTATTACGAGCATCGTTCATTTTGAGCATGCCACCTTCATTTAATATATATATGCGCTGTTTAGGTCAAAAAAAGGCCCCTTTCGTTCTTATTTCTTAAGCAGCTGTATACTTCTCGCCCATTTTCTTCCTGATTTTCTTGAGCAACAACAAAGATAAATCTTAGCTTTAATTCATGCTTCTGTTTCTCGATTATTACGCTTTGTTTACCGAATTCATATGTTGGATTTATCGATTATTGTTATTGGTTTCCACCCTCCGATTTATATTATTGTTTGGTGATTTCTTGCTTTATGATTGTTGTTGGATTCAATTCGATATATGATTTTATGCTTTCGATTACCTCTTGTTCTTGTTAGTTGATTGTGATCATGTTTCATTTACAAGTAGACTTAGATTAGGGCTTGACAAACCCTAAGAATAGGTTTGCTATTGCTTTTATTTATCACTTTGATTTATCGCTTTCATAGTTCAACTAGGGATTGACAACCCCGGTTTAGATTTATCGCTTTATTAGTTTAGCTCGGGATTGACAACCCACGACTTAGGATCGCTTATTTCTCGTATTTCTATTATTGCATGCTCAACCCCGTTGTTATTAGAATGTTTAGGATTTAATTGCTTTACGTGGGGACACGAACAATCGCCTGTTAAGTTTTCCTTGAGAGGCGACTGTGTTAACTTATCACGCCACGATTACCTCGCATGCGATTGCGGTGAATTTGAGTGTGTTTTAGCTCGATCAGTACTACTTAAAGAATTAAAGAGATTAATTATTTTAAGCAGTCAGAATGCTAAAAATAATTAATATACGTACGATATCTTAAATACGAGGATTCGTAAGTCTAAGTGCAAGCCCAACTCAACTTCGATAATAAAGGGGTAAGTCAGAATTTATTCTCCAGTGGAATGAATAAATTTTTATGAATTAATTTATGTTCTGGGCTGAACATAAGATAATTAATTAATTTTAGGCTCATCTTTATTTCTTGATTTTGATCCCTAGGCTGGCCTATCAAGGCCTGGAGCTGCTATAATTTTTTCTTACTCCTATATAGAGTCCTTCGAGACTACGATTACGATGTGTATTATATTAATAAATCTCCAATATCGTGATTGATATTATCTGATATTATTATATATCAAGAGATATTATCTGATATCATTAGATATCAAGAGATATTATCTGATACTATTAGATATCAAGAGATAATTATTTTAAGATATGTTTTATCTGTAAATATATTATTATATTTATTAGATATGAATGGATCCTATCTAAATAAGATTCTAGGAAGTCATTATAAATACAAGATGAGAAAAAATCAGAATGAATCATATTCATTTCTTTGAGATTTTTGAAAATCTCATAGACACAAGTTGGAGACGAAAGTTTACATTGACGAGTATTTTGTCACTTTCATTGACGATTACTCAAGGTACGGATACATATACCTGCTTCACCACAAGTCCGAATGCTTTGAGAAATTCTATTCTGACCTGTGTGGACCTATGTCCACACAAACTCGTGGAGGGTACGAGTATTTTGTCACTTTCATTGACGATTACTCAGGTGCGGATACATATACCGCTTCACCCCAAGTGCGAATGCTTTGAGAAATTCTAAAATTTAAGGAGGAAGTGAGCGAAGCTTGGTAAAAATATCAAGTCATTTGCGGTCGATCGCGTGCGAATACCTCGATAACGAGTTTATGGACTATTTGGTGCGGTGTGGGATTACCTCCCACCTCACTATAATCGGGCACACCATAACAAAATGGTGTGTCGGGCGAAGAAATAAGACTCTCTTAAAATGGTTAGATCGGTGATGAGTTGTGCAACATTGCTTAATCGCTTACGGGGTATGCCTTAGAACAATGCAGTATACTTGCTAAATCTAGTACCATCCATGTCGATCGATAAGACCCATTTCGAGTTGTGGTTTGGGCGCAAGTTGGTTTAAACCACATAAGGATATAGGGCGATCCGAAACACATGTCTTTGAATAAGAAGGCGACAAGTTGGAGGCTAGATGCAAGCAAGACTATTTATTAGCTATCCTAGAGGAGCGAAGGTGGTTATTTCTATAGTCTAAGGATCGAAAGGTCATTATTAGCACTAATGCCCGATTCTTAGAAGAGGATTATATGAAAACCATAAATCCAAAGTTGAAATCATTCTTGAAGAACTAGAAGATGATCATATTCCACCACCGATTAAGCGAAAGTGCGAGATGTCGTGTCTAGTGGGAGGATCGACACCAAATACTTTAAGAAATTGAAGTTGGTCAAGTTTCACTTTGGAGATCTTGACCGTCAAGTGGCACCTATCCAACAAGTTGTGCAAGATAGAGAACCACAAGTTCTTTGCCCACGTTGCCATTATGCCAAGTAGCACCTCGTCGTAATGGGAGGTTGTTCGTCGACCCAAGCAATTTATGTTAGTGGGTGAATCTTGATTTAGTCGAGAAGCGAGCGGGCAATAATCGACCCATGGACATACAAAGGTGGTGATACAAGACAATCGATGCAAGATCATGGCACACCGCTATGGACTTAGAAATTAAGTCCATATGACTATGAATGTAAACAAAGAGACCTCTACCGGATGGCAAGGAAGCCATAGGTAGTAAGTGGGTATACAAGAGGAAGAGATTCGAGATGGAGAGGTTTCGCTTTTAAAGCCGGGCTTGTAGCGAAAGGGTACACTCAGTTGAGGGCATCGATTTCGATAAGACCTTTTCACCGTAGCAATGCTCAAGTCCATCGAATTCTTACGGCCATAGCACCCACTTAAACCTTGAGGTTTGGCAAATGGATGTAAAACCGCTTTTCTAAGCGGTTACCTTGAAGAAGGTAGAAACATCTATATCTGACAACCCGAATGTTATGTGGTGAAGGGTGAAGAGCATCTAGTATGGAAGCTTAAGAAGTCCATTTATGGACTTAAGCAAGCTTCCGATCATGAAAGTTACGCTTTGACGGTGGTAAGTCCTATGGATTTACCCGGTTGCCTAGCGAAAGTTGTGTGTATCGTTTGGATGTCAACGGTAACGTGGTATTTCTTGCACTTTATGTAGATGACATCCTTCTACTTGGCAACAATGTGAAGTTGTTATCAGACGTAAAGAGTTGGTTATCCGATCAATTTCAAATGAAACACTTAGGAGATGCAGCGTATATTCTTGGGATCAAGGTTTACCGAGATCGCACGAGGATAATGTTGAGCTTATCTAAGGCGTCTTACATTGATTCTGTGATTACTCGTTTTAGTATGCAGACCGCCAAGAAAGGATTGCTACCTTTCAGGCATGGTGTTCCTTTATCTAAGGAGCAGTGACCTATGACTGCAAAGGAGATAGAGGAAATGAGATAAGTTCCTTACATTTCGGCCGTGGGAAGTCTCATGTATGCAATACTATGTACGAGACACGATATACGCTATGCGGTAGGCATAGTAGCAAGATATCGATCTAACCTGGACAGCTTATTGAATTGCGGTAAAGCATATACTCAAGTACACAGAAAGGACTCGAGATTATAGGCTAGTTTACCGTGCGAGATAGTCTAATGTCTTTGGGTTATTGGACTCGGTTTCCAAGTGGACCGTGATGATAAAAAGTCTACATCTGGCTATGTGTTTACCTTGGGAGAAGGAGCCGTATCCTGGTGGAGTGCAAAGTAGCGATGCATTGCAGACTCTACCATGGAAGTCGAATATGTAGCCGCTTTGGAGGCTGCTAAAGAGGCTATATGGTCGAAGAACTACCTCATGGATCTAGATGTGGTACCTGGTTTGCCCAAGAGTATCATAGTTTACTGTGATAACTTCGGTGCATTGGGAAACTCGAAGAAACCACGGACCCACAAGGCAACAAAACACATAGAGAAAGTACCATGTCATACGAGAAATCGTTAGGCGAGGAGGCGTCTTTGGTTGAAAAGATTGATGCTGCGGATAACCTAGTGACCCATTCACGAAAAGCTACCGCAAAAAGTCTACGAAGAGCATATTCAAGGACTTGGATTACAAGAGAGATGGCACCCACTTAGAAAGGAAACTTTTGTTTAAGTGGGAGAAGCAAAGTGATGGTGTTGTTTGTAATAGCTAGTAGAGACACATTGTATACTAAAGTTTTGCTTTAGTATAAGTGGGAGATTGTTGGTTGTATCTTTGGGCAGCGTTTTGGTTGAGCTTGTATACAATGTTTCTGTTACCACTATTACAATCTCCTATCTCAATTGTTTACTTGATTGTATATGTATGTCCATTTATCTCATATATAAGTTAGATCATACAGTGTGTTGTAGATCACAGAAGTCTGTAGGATTGGTCAAGCTTAATGAGATATAAAAAGTATCACAGCTGAGACAACTTGAGGACAAGTTGTCAGTATACAGTGTTCTCCATATATTGCTTTCACTCAGTATTGGAGAATAGGCATCCGGGATACAGTCTAGAAGATCAAAGATGGAGTTTGCCATTGATCTCATATAATTCGCAGGTAAACACGAGTAAACACCTATGTGTTGCAATTAATTATATAGATGCATGCAAGGTATATAATCAATGTATGTTGAATTAAACATGCAAGATAGATCCTCGGAAAGAGGGTAAAATAAGATTTCCCTACAATTGGTATCCGAGCCTGGGATCAATATCTTTGCTCTGTTGGATTAATTCACGTTTGATTCTTACGTGCACTATAATTAATTGTGGATCTGTCGTTCATCGTGGCTCGATTGTTTGTTTTTTCGTTCGAATCGTTTTTCAACACGAAAAAATTCGTGGTTATATTATAATTTATTTTTGTGTAAATTAATTCTATAAAAATGAAGAACAAAGATGAAGAACAAGATGACACGGCGGAAGCCCATCGCGTGGCAAAACGGGGCTACGACGGTAGCAACTTGGTCGAGCCAGGCATGCGGACGGAACAGTAGCACAGCAGCATGAGCTCGAAAGCAACGTCGTATGATTTTAGCACGCGTTCAGACCCAGCGTGCAGAGTGCGCCTTGACGTGCAGGTCGGAAGTGTTAGATTTGTATACTGGAAGAAGTTTTGGTTGAGCTTGTATACAATATTTCCTGTTACCACTATTACAATCTCCTATCTGAATTGTTTACTTGATTGCATATGTATGTCCCTTTATCTTATATATAAGTTAGATCACATAGTGTGTTGTAGATCACAGAAGTCTACATGATTGGTCAAGCTTAATGAGATATAAAAAGTATCACAGCTGAGACAACTTGAGGACGAGTTGTCGGTATAGGCTGCGGTATTGATAAAAGTGACTTGACTTAGTTGCTTGTCTATGCTGGTACATCTTTAACGTATTGATGGATCACAGTGAGATGAGTTCTTCTATCTGACTGTCGTGAAGAACCTAGATCTTGGTGACTTTACGTTGATCTAAACCTCGATAAGGTATTAAGTGAGTATGAGTTGCTGACCATTACTTTGACTTGTTATGGGTGAAGGTAACATGAGTTAACCCAATATTCTCTGCATCTTGGGTGATGGCAGTGCTTGTGTGTCATGCTAGTTACCTGTGTCGAGTCACCATATCCGTTTAGGATGATGACGTCCCCTTAAGGAGCTCAAAATGTTTATTGTACTAAACCATGCAGGTTGAGTTATCTCAAGTACAATAATAAGGTTGAGTGGTACTACTTAAGGAATTAAAGTAATTAATTATTTGAAGCAGTCAGAACGCTGTAAATAATTAATGGTATTACGTTATCTTAAATACGGGGATTCGTTAAGTCTAAATGCGAGCCCGACTCAACTTCGGAAATAAAGGGATAAGTCAACATTTATTTTCTAGTTGCATGAATAAATGTTTATGAATTAATTTATGTTCTGGGCTTAACATAAGATAATTAATTTATTTGAGACCCATCTTCATTCCTTGCATTTGATCCTTGGGATGGCCCATCCAGGCCTGGAGCTTAGATGAATTTCGTCTCCCTTCTTATAGAGTCCCACTGGGACTCTGTTTTGATTCTCTCTATCTTAAGTGATATTATTATATTTATTAGATATGCATAAATCATATCATCATAGGATTTAGGGTTGCATTATAAATATAAGGTGAGAGAGAAAATCAAAGGCTAATCCCAAGTGAAATTTTCGAAATCCATACTTCTCCATATTGAGATTTTCGAAAACTTTCAAGAAGGAAGGAAGACGAATTTTCATAGTATTCTCCATAGATTGTCCTCACTCGGCATTGGAGTTTAGGCAATCGGGATACAGTCCAGAAGATCAAAGTACGAGTTTTGATCCAATTCATTCCTGTTAAATTCGCAGGTAAACACGAGAAAACACCAACGTGTTGCAATGAATTATATAGGTGCATGCTAGGTATATAATCAATGTATGGTGAATTAAACATCCAAGATAGATCCTCGGGAGAGGGTTAAAATCAGATTTCCCTACAGGAAGGGTATGCGGGCGTGTTGGCAGGAGGGCGATGGGTGTGCAGGCACTCGCGCGAGGCGTGCGCTCAGTAAAGGACCTTTGTGCGCGATGCGTGCAGCGTACCTCGGTGCTCAGTGTTTGTGGATGAAGCCGGTAGGCAGTAGCGGACAGATGACGAGATGACGGGTGCGACGAGTGCTGCGTTGGTGTCAGACTTCGGTCTTGAGACTCATGCGCCCACACACGCACATCTTTGGCGGGACAACAAGGGTAGCGGGTGATGTTAGGCGGCGCTGGGATGTGCCCAAGCGCGCGGTCCAGCTCACTTAGGCCGACCTAACCCGTTTCGACCTGCACCGTTCCCAACCCGCATCGAATTTTACGATCCGATCGGCCAAATCACCGCTCATAAATTAGGCCGAGTATGTAGAATCCACGAATGAGCCACCGTGAAAAAATTTTATTTTATTTTTATCGTTCATATCATGTCGTGGATATTTAAATTATACAGTAGCATGCAATGTATGTTTGTTTATGTAGAGAAACATAGATATATGTTTTCGTAATTAACTACGTTTAGCAAGCATGCTAGATTTATGGTGTTTTGAAGCATGTTTTAAAATTCTACGAGCATTTTTACTTGTTGAATTCTAGAAAGTGCATATTAGAACTCCGTGATCCGCATGGACAAACCTTTTGAAAAAAAATATTAAGTAAGAAACCCTACGTATTAATTCTTAAATTAAAAATGTCAAGACCTCCATTTTATGATCTTTAAACAAAGTGATACGCACTGTGAGTAAACGTCCACACGCGTAGCTTGCTTGCACTGTATCATAAGTTTGTTAGATGAAATTTCTAAATAAAACATTTTAATCTATTGAGATGTGGAAGTTTCACGTGTAAACGTCCACACGCGTAGCTTGCATGTGCGATTTTTCATAAGAGAAATATGTAAAATGAGATGAAAAACGAAATTGAATGGGAAGCGGTATGGTCCAAGTAAGTATGCTAATTCTAAGAATTTGATTTCTGCTGTTAAAATTATGGTCACTACTTAGGCATCACCTCAAGTACAACTTCCCACGAAGTCCCTTCTTGCAATAGTGATGTGGTCTAGCTAAGGTTCAATTATTGATTTCATTTATCATAAGGATAAGTTGACATGGATTGAAATTAAATGACTAAAATGTTTATTTTAGTCTGGTCGAGGGGTTCATGTGTAAATGTCCACACACGTGTCTTGCATGTGGGATTCTTTGAGCGATTGGAGGTTTCAACCAATATTGTTTTATCAAAAATTTACACTATTGTTCTTACAAATTATGTGCGACCGTATGTTTATGTGTTTACATTACTTTTTAGATATGTCTCTTACTCTGATTATCAATATGCTTGCACAAAACCCCTTATTCGATCTAAACTTTATAGAGTGGAAACAAAACATGGAGTATGTTCTTATCGTTGAAGAACACATGTTCTTGCTCACCATTCCTAAACCTGCTGCCCTTACAGATGCATCGATTAATGAGCAGCAAAAGTCAAGCAGACTTTGGAATAAGTCAAATAATATGGCTAAGTGCTATATAATGACTACAATGTCAAAGAGCTTGCAGCTGCAACATTAGTCGATGGTAGACGCGACTGAGATCTGGTCAAGTCTCGAGAATAAGTTCGAGCAGTAGGATCGAACAGTCTGCTTCCACACGATGAGAGAAATCTTAGCATGTAGGATGGAAGAAGAAAGTTCGGTCCATGAACATGTCTCCCACATGACTCATCTCATGGATAATCTTGATTAGTTGGGAGGAGCTATCGACGGCGAAGCCAAGGTCGATATCATCCTCAAAACACTACCCAAGTCTTTTAAGAACTTTCGCATGAACACAATCATGAGCAAGACAGAGTATACACTCTGTTGGTTTCTCAACGATCTTGTAGCAGCGGTAGGCATCATGGGAAAAGGAGCGCATGCCCTTGCTAGCACATCTAAGGGCCCCAATGTTCCATCGAAAGATGAAAGGAGAAAAAAGAGTACCAATCTTGGTAGAGGCAAATGGAATAGTGGGAGCAAGATCATGAATGCCACGGAGACGTGAAAAAAGCCAAAAAAGAGGGATAAGTGCTTCAAATACAGTAAGTCTGGGCATTGGAAGGCTAATTTCCATATGCTCAAGGCTCAAGGTACGTCATTGGCTGTAATAAAGAAAACATGTTTAGCGACATGTTCTACTCATTCATGGGTACTAGATACGGGTGCGACTAATCATTTTTGTTACACCTTGCAGGGGTTCCTATGGACAAGGTAGCTGAGTGATGGTTAGATAACGATCACCATGGGCAACACGGTGAAAATCGAGGACATTGCACTCGGAGATATTACTTTATGCTTTGACAGGACAGTTTTAGTTTTGAGAGATGTTTTATATGTGTCGGAGTTTTGGTGAAACCTTGTTTCGGTTTCCAAACTATTTACTGATGGATATTCTGTTGTTTTTGATAGTGGTGTTTCTATCATGAGAAATGACGAGTTTATCTGTGGTGGCACATTATACAATTCTTTTTATACTATTTCTGCTAAGTATAATACTTATAATTATGTTGCATCTACTACATCAAATCATAAGAAGAGAAAGTTATCTATGCAAGAGGACACCACATATCTTTGGCATCTTAGATTAGGTCACATCAATCTAAATATGATCCAAAGACTAGCTAAGAATGGAGCGTTAGGCGAATTTACGGTTACTCCGCTCCCAGTCTGCGAATCTTGTATAGAGGGAAAGATGTCGACCAGGCCCTTCAAAGCGAATGGGTATAAAGCCAAAGAGATGTTGGAGTTATCCATTGTCACCTATGTGGACCGATTTCTATACAAGCTCGTAGAGGTTACGAGTATTTTGTCATTTTCATTGATGATTACTCAAGGTACGAATACATATACCTGCTTCACCGCAAGTCTGAATGCTTTGAGAAATTCAAAGAATTGAAGGCGAAAGTGGAGACGAAGCTAGGTAAGAGTATCAAGTCATTGCCGTTTGATAGCGGTGGCGAATACCTCAACAACGAGTTTATGGACTATCTGGTGCAGAGTGGGATTACGTCCTAGCTTACTACACCGGGCACAGCACAACAAAATGGTGTGTCAGAGCGAAGAAATATGACTCTCTTAGAGATGGTTAGATCATGATGAGTTATGCAACTTTGCTTATTTCGTTATGGGTATACCTTAGAAACATCGGGATATTTACTCAATCTAGTACCGTCCAAGTCAGTAGACAAGACCCTTTTCGAGTTATGGTTTGGGCGTAAGCCTAGTTTAAGCCATATAAGGATATGCATAGTGCAACACATGTGCTGAACAAGAAGACCGATAAGTTGGAGGCTAGATCTAATGTAAGGTTGTTTGTAAGATATCCTAGAGGAACAAAATGTGGTTATTTCTATAGTCCTAAGTATCATATGGTTGTTATTATAACCAACGCCCGATTCTTAGAGGATGACTACATGAAAAACCATAAATCGAAAGTTGAAATCATTCTTCAAGAATTTGAAGATGATCGTATTCCACCACCGGTTTCGCCAAAGGTACAAGATATTGAGTCTAATGGGAGGGATCGACACTAGATACTTTAAGAGATTGAAGTGGGTCGAGTTTCACTAGGCATACCGACTGTACAAGTAGCACCTTCCCAGCAAGTTGTGCAAGAAATGGAACCACAAGTTACTATACCTACCGTTGCCATTGTGCTAGTATCACCTCATCATAGTGGGAGGAATGTGTGATAACCTAATCGATATATGTTCATGGGTGAATCTTTGGATTTAGTCCCAATAAGCGAACAAGCTATAATCGACCCATGGACATGCAGCGAGGCGATACAAGACATAGATGTAAGAGCATGGCACACCGCTATGGACATAGAAATTGAGTCCATAACAGCTATGGAAATATATGAGAAAACACCTCTACCAGATGGCAAAGAAGCCATAGGTAGTAAGTTGGTATAGAAGAGAAAGAGAGATTCTGATGGAGAGGTTTCGGCTTTTATAGCCAAGCTTGTGGCGAAAGGATACGCTCAGATTTAAGGGATTGATTATGATGATACATTTTCGCCTGTAGCAATGCTCAAGTCCATCAGAATTCTTTAGGCCATAGCAGCTTACCTAAACCTAGAGGTTTGACAAATCGATGTGAAAACCACTTTCTGAAACGATTAACTTGAGGAAGGTCGAGACATCTATATGTAGCAACCCAAAGGCTATGTGAAGAATGGTAAGGAGTATCTAGTGTGGCTGCTTAAGAAGTCCATTTATGGACTCAAGCAAACTTCCCCATCATGGAATTTACGCTTTGACGAGGTGGTAAAAACCTATGGTTTTTTCCAGTTTCCTAGCAAGAGTTTTGTGTATCATTTAGATATCAACGGTGATGTGGTATTTCTTGCACTTTATGTAGATAACATCCTTCTATTTGGCAACAATGTGAAGCTGTTATTTGACGTAAAGAATTGGTTATCCGATCAGTTTCAGATGAAAGACTTAGGAGATACAGCGTCCATTCTTGGGATCAAGGTTTACTGAGATCGCAACAGGAAAATATTGAGCTTATCTCAGGCGTCTTACATTGATACTGTAGTTACTCGTTTTAGCATGCAAACCGTCAAGTAGGGATTGCTACCCTTTAGACATGGCGTTCCTTTATCTAAGTAGCAGTTGTAGAAGACTGCAAAAGAGATAGAGAAAATGTGACATGTTCCCTACACTTCCGTCGTAGAAAGTCTTATGTATGCAATGTTGTGCATGAGGCCCGATATCTATTATGCGGTACGCATAGTAGAAAGATATCAGTCTAACCCTAAACAAGCTCATTGGACTACGGTAAAGCATATACTCAAATACTTAAAAAGGACTCGAGATTATAAGCTAGTTTACCAGGCAGTTAGTCTAATGCCTTTGGGTTATTCAGACTCGGATTTCCAAGCTGACCGTGATGGGAAGAAGTCCACCTCAGGCTATGTGTTTAGCTTGGGAGGTGAAGCCTTATCTTGGCAGGTGCAAAGCAGTGGTACATTGCAGACTCAAACATGGAAGTCGGATCTGTAGTAGCATCAGAGGCTGCTGAGGAGGTGGTATGGTTCAATAATTACCTCATGGATCTAGAAGTGGTACCTTGTTTTCCCAAGAGTATCATAGTGTTCTGTGATAACTCTGGTGCAGTTGCAAACTCGAAGGAACCACAGATCCACAATACGACGAGATACATAGAGAAAAAGTATCATATCATAAAAGGAATCGTACGATAAGGTGACGTGCTTATAAAGAAGACTGGTACTGTGGACAACCTAGTTGGCCCATTCACGAAGAGCCTACCGTAAAAATTCTACGACGAGCATGTTTCGTGGACTTGGATTGCGCAAGATGACACCCACTTAGAAAGAAAACTTTTGTAGAAATGGGAGAAGCAAAGTGATGACGTTGTTTGTAATAGCTAGTAGGGAGACATATTGTATACTAAAAGTTTAGTTTAGTATAAGTGGGAGATTGTTGGATTTGTATACTGAAAGCAGAATGGTTGAGCTTGTATATAATGTTTCATGTTACCACTATTATAATATCATATCTGAATTGTTTACTTGATTGTATAAGTTTGTCCCATTATTTCATACTAAATTAAGATCATACAGTGTGTAGAAGATCACAGAAGTTTGTATGATTAGTTAAGCTAATTGAGATATAAAAATGATCACAGGTGAGACAACTTGAGGACAAGTTATCGGTATAGGCTGCAGTATAGATAAGAAGTGACTTGACTTGGTTACTTGACTATGCTGGTGCGTCTTGATGTATTGATGGATCACTGTGAGATAAGTTTTTCTATCTGACCATCGTGAAGAACCTAGATCTCGGTGACTTTACGTTGATTTAAACCTGGATAAGGTTTTAGGTGAGTTTGAGTTACTGACCATCACTTTGACTTGTTATGGATGAAGGCTTACATGAGATAATCCAAGATTCTCCGTATCTTGGGGGTGGCAGTGCTTGTATGTCATGCTAGTTACCTGTATAGAGTCACCGTATCCGTTTTGGATAATGACGTCCCCTTAAGGAACTCAAAAGGCTTATTGTACTAAACCCTGTAGGTTGAATTAGCTCAAGTACAATAATAAGGTTGAGTGGTACTACTAATGGAATTAAAGAGAGTAATTTTAAGCAGTCAGAATGCTATAAATAATTAATGGATGTACGATATCCTAAATACGGGGATTCGTAAGTCTAAGTGCAAGCCCGACTCAACTTCGGTAATAAAAGGGTAAGTCGGCATTTATCATCTAATGGAATGAATAAATGTTTATGAATTAATTTATGTTCTGGGTTGAACACAAGATAATTAGTTCATTTTAGGCCCATCTTTATTCCTTACATTTGATCCCTAGGCTGGCCCATCAAGACCTGGAGCTGCTAGAATCTCCGCCCACTCCTATATAGAGTCCACTGGGACTCTGTTTTGATTTATGTATTATATTAATACATCTCCAATATCTAGATAGATATCATTAGATATTAAGAGATATTATCTGATATTATCAGATATCAACAGATAATTATTCTAGATATGTTTTATCTACAAAGATATTATCAGATTTATTAGATATGCAAGGATGTTATCTAAACATGATTCTAGGAATGTATTATAAATACAAGGTGAGAGAAAATCAGAATGAATCCTATTCATTTGTTTGAGATTTTCCAAAATCTCATTGACACAAGTATGAGATTAAATTTTACAGTGTTCTCCATAGATTGCGCTCACTCAGTATTAGAGAGTAGGCATCCGGGATATAGACCAGAAGATCAAAGCTGGAGTCAGCCATTAATCGCATATCCTTGAAATTCGCAGGTAAACACGAGTAAGCACATATGTGTTGTAATTAATTTTATATATGTATGCTAGGTATATAATAAATGTATGATGAATTAAACATCTACGATAGATCATCGGAAGATGGTAAAATAAGATTTTCCTACATAAATAAGCATACTATTGCGTATAATTCGTAACAACAATATTATAACATTTTGAAAAAACAATATTGATTAAAACCTCTAATTTCCCAAAGAATCCCACATGCAAGCCACGCATGTGGACGTTTACACATGAACCCCTCGATCATACTAAAATTAACCTTTTAGTCGTTTAATTCAACTCCATGACAACTTAACCTTATGGCAAATGAAATTAATAATTGGACCTTAATTGAACCATATCACTATCACAAGAAGGGACTTCGCAGGAAGTTGTACTTGAGGTGGTGATGCCTAAGCAGTGACCACAATTTTGACAGTAGAAAAAGAATTCTTAGAATTGACATACTCACTCGAACTATTCTGCTTCCAATTTAATTTTGTTTGTTATCTCATTTTACATCTATCTCTAGAGAACTTATGAAAATCGCACATGCAAGTCGCGTGTGTGGACGTTTACACATGAAAATCCCATTCTCAATAGATTAAAATGTTTATTTAAAGATCTCATCTAACAAACTTATGATAAACAATGTAAGCAAGCCAGTTGTGTGGTGTTTACTCATAGTGCACGTCACTTTGTTTAGAGATCAAAATGTGGAAATCTTAACGTATTTCATTTAAGAATTAAAACGATGGATTTCTTGCTTAGTCTTTTTATTTCAAAAGTTCTATCCATGCAGATCACCTAATCCTAACATGCTTTTCTAGAACTCGACATGTAAAACATGCTCGTAGAATTCTAAAATATGTGTTAAAACATGATAAATATTGCATGCTTGCTAAACGCACTTAATTACGTAAACATATATCCAAGCTTCCACGTAATTAAATATACATTGAATGATACTGCATATTTAAACATCCATGACATGCTACGAACGATAAAAAATAAAATAAATTCGTTCATTGCGGCCCATTCGTGGATCCTGTACGTCCCTGCTTAATTCATTACATAAATTTGCACAGTACCAACCTTCATTTTGCCTTTAAAACGGGCCTCGTGTGCTCGAGCACAAATCTAACTCTTAAAAACTGGATTTCGACCAAAAAATTAGAACTGGGTTGGAATAGTGATTCGTGTAAAAAAATGGGTCGGGTCAGAAAAAAAAGTATCCGAGTTAAACAAGATTTGGGTCGGTCGGTCAGGTGTGGCTGACTCAAGACTGCACTGGCCTACATGCTAGGGCACTGACCAAAGACCGCTCGCATCATCCCAAAGGCCCTGTCGTTTCTTTGTTGTGCGTGTGTGGGTGAATGTGCGCGAGCCTGTAAGCTATGGCCGCGTGTGCTCGTCGCGTATCTCGCCCCCATGCTACCATGTTGCCCCTTTCGCTTCACACTCTAGTTCACATGCCTGATGTTAAGTCTGTCGGTGCACCTTGCATGATAGGCGCCTATGCTGGTGTTGTTGTCTCGCCCCGTCCTCGTGCATATGAATCGCGCATCTCACGTGCTTCTCGTGATGGCACCCATGTGCAGGGCGTTGTGCACACTATTTCTGGCTTGTCATTGTTCTACACGCATGCTAGTGATGTATGTATTGGGTTGTGCCGTGCCTACACATGCGTTGCTCGTCACCCCATCTCCTTTCCCGCCTGTGCGCCTTCTGTCGTGCGCCTGCGATGGGTCTCCATTGTGTCATTTCGTTCTTCTTGTTCTTCATCTTCGTTTTTATAGATATGATTTATAGAAAAAATAAATTCTACTCTAACCACAGATTTTCTCGTATTGAAAAACGATTCCAACGAAAAACAAAATAATTGAGCCTCGATGAATGATGGATCTACGATAAATTATAGCGCACATAATAATCAAATATGCATTAATCCAGTAAAATCAAGATACTGATCCCAGGCTCTGATACTGATTGATGGAAGAAATCTTAATTTACCTGTGTTCACGATGATCTATCTTTGATTTTTAATTCACCATACATTGATTATATTCATAGCATGCTCCTATATAACTAATTAAATACATAAGGGTTTCTTCGTGTTTATGTATTTTCTATCAAATCTGATCAACAGCTAGCTTTGATCTTCTCGACTATGTCCGGAATGTCTAATCTCAAATATTGAGTGAGAGTAATCTATTGAGAACACTATAATTTTTTTGCCCCCTATGATATAACTATGATTTTCAAAAATCATATGTGTGGAGATGAATAATCTGATTTCTCCTAGCTTGTATTTATGGTGCTCTCCATATAATCTTATTGCGATAGGACTATGACACATCTAATAAATACAATAATTATCTTCTTCATCAAGATAATTTATTTCTAAAATAATTTTATCTTGATATCTAATAATATCAGATATATATATTATAAATATATATATAGACTATGAGATGTATTAATAAATAATACAATAATCAGAACAGAATCCCAATGAGATTCTATAGGGGTGGCCGAAAATTTACAGGCAGTAGGCCTTGATGGACCTAAAATGAATTAATTATCTTATGTTCAGCTCAGAACATAAATTAATTCATGAATATTTATGCATTCCACTAGAGAACAAGTGCTGACTTACCCCTTTATTACCGAAGTTGAGTCGGGCTTGTACTTAGACTTACGAATTTTCGTATTTAAGATATTGCATGTCCACTAATTATTTACATCCCTCTGATTACATAAAATAATTAATCTCTTTAATTTTTGAAGTAGTACCACTCGACCTTATTATTATATTTGAGCTAACTTAACCTGCACGGTTTAGTACAATAAACATTTTGAGCTCCTTAAGGGGATGTCATCATCCTAAATAGAGACGATGACTCAATACAAGTAACCAGCATGACATACAAGCACTGTCACCATCCAAGATGTGGAGAATATTATGTTATCCTATGTAACCCTCACCAATTACAAGCCAAATTGATGGTCAGTAACTCATATAAACCTAAAATCTTATCGAGGTTTAGATCAACGTAAAGTCACCGAGATCTAGGTTATTCATGACGGTCAACTAGAAGAACTCATCTCACTGTGATCCATCAATAGTTAAGAAGTATCAGCATTAATAAGAAACCAAGTTAAGTTACTTATTAATAACTCGTCCTCAAGTTGTCTCAACGGTGATCATTTTTATATCTCAACTAGTTTAACCAATCATACGGACTTCTGTGATCTTCTACACATTGTAAGATCTAACTTTTATATGAGATAAATGTAAGATATATGTGAATCCAATCTCAACAGGAAATATTTTATACAAGCTCAACCAATTTACTTCCAGTATACAAATCCATCAGTCCGACATAGTTAAGACCATACCATCTATAGCATCTACTCCAAACCTTGTGAACTAAGAAACAAGAGAACAAAACGTGCCCAACGATTTCATAGTGAATCAAGCACTTTGCAGCAGCATATAAGTTGTTTAGGAGCTTATTTTGCCAAACACTTTGCAGCAGCATATAAGCTATTTTCAAGAGCTTATAAGCTCAGTCAAACACCATTTTATAAGTTTATGAAAAATAGTCGGGGTTGAGCTACTTATTTTTAGGGGAGCTTATAAGTTGTTGGAGCTTATTTTTACAGCTTATAAGCTGTTTTATGAGTTTATTTTGTCAAACATTTTCTAAGAGCTTATAAACTCTTAAATAACTTATAAGTTATTTTGAAAAGCTTATAAGCTTAGCCAAACACAGTCTTAGTATTTTTTTACTTTAACTCATAAGGATGTCTCATTTTCTCTTGCCTCGTCTACTAATACGGCCAAGCCTTCTACTGCAATTAGGAAAAGAAAAAGAGTTAGTAACCTTGGCGCAATCCGTTTTGCACTTACATTCTCCACATGGGCTTCCATTGACTAATTTCGATGTCGATGTTGTTGAGATGTATTCTTTTATCCAAGAATACCATTTTTCATCGAACCCGGGCAGCTTCAACGTGGACAAGAAATAACTTCAATCCGCTGAAATCATAGGTTTTCTCAAAATCAAGTTTAAAAAGCACACAACTTCTATATTTTTTTTCCTCGCCTCCACCAAAGTCTTATTTAGGGCTGAGAATCGGGTCGGTTTCGGTTAACCGAACCCGAAAAATTCAAAATTTTATAACCGAAACCGAACCCGATCGGGTATTCGGTTACCCGATAACCGGGTCGGTTAATCGGGTCGGTTAGTCGGGTAACCGGACCATCAAAAAAATAAAAAAAAAATAAAATAAAATGGTAAAACACAGTCAAACACCCTTCTCTCTCTCTGCGAACACCTCTCTCTCTCTCCAAACACTTTCTCTCTCTCAACCCATCTCTCTCTACAAACCCATTTGGGCCATTTCTCTGCACAATTGAAATTTGAAACGCAGAAGCTCAAGAAGCTCATCCTCCCTCATATCGCCAACCCCTTGCTCTGTTGCTCACCACTCACATACCCACACTTCACATAAATCTCAGAATGCAATGGAAATATAATAAAAATGGAGATTTAGCATATGCCATCTCAGATCCATCCGCCACCGCCGCCGTCCCTCCTCCACTCCGGCCACTGGCCTTCACCATCTATCTCTCGCCTCTCTGCGATTTAGATCCAGATTGACCGCCCCTCTTCCCGATCTCTCCGCCACCGCAAGCCCTCACACAGATCTCTACCCCTTCTTTCCAGATCCAGATCGGAAGACGTCGGCAGCGAAGGAATGGGGGAAGGAAGGCGCCGCAAGCCCTCACACAGACCCCCATATTTGGCGTTCTCTTCTTTTTCACTTCTCTGAGTTCTCTCTATAAATTACAATAATATACATATATATATATATATATAAATTCTCGGTTAGTTCGGGTATAACCGTTCGGTTATCGGGTTAACCGATAACCGAAATCAAAAAAATATATATACCGATAACCGACCCGAAACCGGAAATATCGGGTATCGGGTAACCGATAACCGACTATTATCGGTTCGGTTTCGGTTATACCCGATACCCGACAACCGATTAAGCAGCCCTAGTCTTATTGCTATCAACGCGTTGTCCAAAATCTGCCTCCCTCCGATGAAAGCAAGCTGATTTATTGAAATTATATTGTCAAGAAATTTGTTGATTCTATTAGCTAACAATTTAGTTAATACTTTTTACATACAAACAATGTGGGAGATGGGTCTAAAGTCCTCAATCTTTACGCAATTAGATTAAAAACTTTAGAAATCAAAACAATGAAAGACAGATTAGAGCCCTTAACAAGTCTCCATTTCTGATGGAACTCTATATAAAAGCAATAGTGTGTATATATAGCCACATTTTACTCATTACCATTTATTTTAAATAATAATAAAAGTATTAATGAATAAACTATTTCATCCTGTGACTTCCAAGTTAAATTTCTAGAAAATATATAGCTCCAAACTCTTAAAAATAGTACGATCCCCTCAAAAATATGATAAGCAAGGAGACAATTAAAGGGAAGAACAAAATTCCTGCCACGCACCATATGAAATTTTCTCCCTTCGCCGGTAAATTTTTGATAAATCAATTTTGAAGATTAATTATTCATTACCAAAGCAATAAATTCGAGATAAATGGAGTCCAACGATAAATTCCAGATAGGTCACCGTGGCCTACATGTGATGATGAGAGCTAAAATGAGAGGGTGTTTTGTGGGCTATAAATGGAGTCAAATGATGAACTTACTGACTTATTAACAATTGCATTTAGGATTTATAAAGATAAATTGTATATTCATTAATAGAATTACCCAAAGCAATAAAGTCCCCTTTCAACACTTTCCCAAAATTTTTGAATAAATTTGAAGTTGAAACTTGAAACCATCTGATCCAGGGCACAATCCTAATTTACATTTTTTCATTCATCATCGGTTAACATTGTTGTTGAACAGGAGTATTTTATTCCTGACTCAAATTGACAAAATTGGTATGCGGCTACTCATTGAAGTGAATTGATTTGAATATGTTATTCTTCTATTATGGTTTAACTTTTGTTATTAGTTTGGGAATGAGTCTGTAGCATAATATAGAAATCGTTATTTATACTGATGCATTACTCGTAGATTGTACATGTATAAGCTAGGCCTTATTATTTGGGAGAGATGGTCTAATATACGAACGTTCGTATATGCAGACATTGATACTTTTCTTCAATACAATACGAATGATACTTTTATTCAATGTAAATGATATTTGCTAATTAAATGATAAAAATACAAATGATACTTTTCTTCAATGTAAATGGTATTTTTCTTAAGAATAAATGATATGTTTGTCCGTCCACACCGTGCGGACGGATGTACAATAGTTTTTGTGTATTTGAGATAGTTAACCAATAATATTATAATTTAATTCACGAATCTTAGGATTTTGGTGTACTTGATACTTGATAGTAAGAACTAGAATTCGTGAATTACCTTTTGGATCATATTTCAGGATCCTTTCAAAAAGACTTTGAAATAGAGGATTTTCAGTTGCTAACTTAACGTGTTCAACCCACCACAAATTCATTTGTATAACTCTCCTCTACTGCTACCCATAGATGCCAAGAAAGCAAAACTCATTACCAGAGGTAATCCTGCATATAGTGGATTTTTAATTTCACGTGACACTAAAGAAACGTAGGTTCGTATTTTTTATACTGTAATGGAGATTTTAAAATCGAAATATGACCCCAAAAAATGGATTCTTAATTAAAAATTTCAGGTTTTTTATTTTTTGGAGCGATGCGCATGCATCTCACATGTATATGATGAGTTTGATGTTGTAGCTCCTTATATTGTATTCATCAGGATGATGATGATATGTGAAAAATTTGGAAAATCATCGGGATCTCGATTGATTATGATTCACTTAATTAAAATCTCAATGGATCGAGAGATTGAAAATTCTCCATAATTTGTTATATATGCTCACCTTGAGGGAGGTTGCAATGTAGGGGCCTGCGATATTTAATGAACCCACGTACTATGGATGTTTCACATCAGCACCTACACTACACACACCTAGTGGCTGACAGTAGGCGTGAATTCCCCAGCTGCTTTTTGATTTCTTTTCTTTTTTCTTGTCTAAAAAGGGGAAGCTAGATTTTGAATCCTATCCAGATTTATAGATCTAAATCAAGTTTTTAAGATTTGGATCTTCAAAATATATGACCCGACGAAATTGGATCGGATTCGTACAATTCCTTTAAAATATGGATCTGAATCTTGATTTCTGAGATACAGATTCGGTCAGATCCAATCCGTGGATCTATATAATATATATGTATATATACTTTTTATTTTTATTTATAATACTATTATGTTATTTTTCTTTCTAATCGAAATTGGATAAGTTATGTTATTTAATTGGATGGTAGGTCAATAACATTAGAAAAATATACCTTATATTTGAGAAAATTTTGTATATGAGCAGTTTGTTTGCTAGGATATATGTATTGCTTCTTCTATTCCTATTATAATATTATTTGATATCATGAAAACAAAAGTAAATTTGTAACTAACATCTTATTGAATAGTGATGATTGTAGAAATTCTAAATAATTATTTTAGATTTATTACGGATTTAGATTATTATTATTATAGTGTTATTGTGAATTATAGTTGATTTAAGATTTATTTTTTTAGAAAAGAAAATATATATATCTCGATCTAGACCTTAGACCGTCTCGATCTTATGTATATGAATCCTGATCTAATTTTTTGGACCGAATGGATCTTGACCGAATCCGAACCGAAGCAAAAGATTTCTTATATGGATCTGGACCTAGCAAAATCTGGTCCATTGTCATCCCTACTCCACAGAGAGCCTCCAAACTGTAGCCCCAAAAAAATATAAGGAGATAAATTACGGTGATTTAATAATTAAAAGCTAGAAGAACTTTTGCATAATATCTACAAAAAACCACATTAAAAGAGTGAAACTCCACACTAAGACTAATATGATTCCATCCTTGGTCCTAAATCATTTTTCCTTTTCTTTACGTTTTTGCTGTTTGCGTTTTCTTTCCTTTTTATTATGTTTTGCTGTTTCTTTCTTTCTGTCTGTCTGTCTTTTTTCTTTCTTTCTTTCTTTCATTTATTTTTTCATTTTTTCATTAATATATTATGTTAATTTTATATTAGTTGTGATATTTTTAATAGTAATTAAATTATCTTTTAATTTATTTTTTTCTTTAATTTCTTTTGATTTTCGTTTTCTGTTATTCCTTGTTTCATTTATTTTGCACAATATTTTTCATGTTTTTTAATATATTATGCATCTATTTGGTTTCTTTTCATAATTTGATTTTTAGTTTATAACATCTTTAATTTATTAGGTTTATTAGATTAATATTTAACATTTTGTAAGATATGTATATTAAATAATATACAGTATAAAATTATTAAAAGAAATGTTAAACAATATGTTAGAAAGTTTTTTGATGGTGAGGTCCATAAATAGTTGATGTGGCATCTAATAACCGGTAACTATTGAAGAGAAATATGAACATGAGGTTCTACTTGTTGTGGCGATGATATGACACCTAAAAATCTAAGTTTGAGAACCCATCATTATGGATGCTCTAATATAGGGCCTCTATCTTTACCTCATTGGAAATGTGGGGCAAAGATTTAATTCTACTAACGTCTTCTACATAGTGCAAATTTCAAGTGACGATTTCTAGTATTACTTTCTCATTCATCATTGTTGGTTTTAATTGGAAAAATAGATATAGTACTAATTTGACCTTGTTTCTGTAATACCTAGGGTGAAAATTTGGTATTGGATATTCAGTTTTAAGCACAATCGAACCAAATTATGGGTTATTGGTTAACCGAATAACCGATAATACCGGATTTGGTTCGGTATTTGGTATGATTATTTTTAAAAAATGATTATCGGTATACCCGATAACCGAATAGGTGTAACGAATAAAGTGAAAATATTGTATATATATATGTATTACATAAATTATTTTATCAAATTCTATTGTAGATTAGTTGATTTGGGCGCAAGCCTAAGCCTTTTGCCTGTGTTCGAATCCAGTTTATAGCGAAAATCAACCTATTTGTTTTTATGATAACGGAGCAATTATAAATATAGTTAAAATGAATATATTATAAGAAACTATCATAGCTTAGTTGGTTAGGCGTCTGTAAAGTCTATCTCTTCACCAAGGTTGTGAGTTTGATCCTTACTTGGAGCATAATTGAGTTTTTTTAATTGAAATGGTTAACTGATTAACCGACGGGTTATACCGATTGGTTAATCGGTTAACCGGTTAACCGATCGGTTCGGTAATTGGTATCAAGATTTCATGTACTTCGGTTTCGGTCAATCGAAATCGAACCGATTTCCACCCCTAGTAATACCCTGACCTTTCTAATATTTTAGAGGGAAAATATGAACTTAAGACTTTTAGGTTCACGCCCAAAGAAAGAGATTCTTTTAATTCCATCAAAGCAATTTATAAAATGGTTTTACAAAAAAAATGATTTATTTGATTGTTATGCTTGCAAATCTAATTGAAATACAATTACGTAATGTAGTAAATGTATTGCTACATTTAGCTATTGATAAATCTAGTGTATGCAAGATTTATGAAAACAGTAAAGAACACGAAAGGCTTTTACGTGGTTCGATCAAAAGAAAGATCTACGTCCACGGAGGAGTGATTCCTCAATACTTTCACTATAAGCGATTACAATGAGTGTATCTAAAAGCTCGAGTATTCAAATAGTTGTCAACCCTTCTACCTTCAATCTAACCTCTATTTATACATGTTGTGGATCACTATAGATTGTTGTGGATCCTCGCCTTGTGGGATCCGATCTCGAAGATAATCTTGATCCTTGAATATCTCCTTTAATATCTCTTCTTGATTTGATCTTGAATAGGGTTTAGATGTTGGGTTTTGGGCATAACCACGTAGGCGTCTCATTAGGTCGTCGCCCAGTTCACTGGGCTCGCTATCGGGCTTGAGCGGTTAGGCCATATCCCATCATAGCCCCCCCCCAATTAGTCGAGTAACAACTATGCCGGTGGGGTGAAGAGCGTATTTTGCCGAGGCTGGTTGTTGCTTGGTGAAGTTATTGTCGAAGATTCTCCATTTTGATGTCGGGATTAGAATCGATGATTGGTGAGGTCCAAACCGAGTTGGATGTTTTGCCGTTCCATCTGCGTTGGACATTCTTTGAGGTCCCAGCAGAGCTGTCCGGGTGGATGGCGATATCCTTCGTCGGGAGAATGTCGAGGTCCGAATCGACTTGGGTGATTTGTCGAAGTCCGGATTGACATTGACAACGTGCCGAGGTGGGTGGCCGGGCTGAAGTTGGATGGAGACGTCCTCATTGAGTAAGAGGATACCGAGTTGGTTGACCGACCTGGAAGTGCGTCTTCATGGAATAAGAGAGGATGCCGAGGTGGTTGACCGACCTGGAAGTGGATGTTTTCATTGAGGAGGATGCTGAGGTCCGGACTAAGCTAACCGGGCTGGAGTCAGAGTGATGATTGCATGATTAGATTGGCATGTCCGCTCGTTCTAGAATACATCATATGTGCGAGGCGATTGGTGGGCGCTCGAAACACGTCGCGTGTCTCACTTCACGTCAGTCACGGTTAGCCACGTGGGAAGTCGAAGAGCGGTTTGGGCGCTATTTGTACTTTAAATAGGCTAGAGATAAAGAAACTGTTCATTTCCTTCTTCATCCATTTGCTCTAGAGAGAAATTTTCAGAACTTATTCCAGAACTTCGTCGAAGAAGCAAAATCTCTCATTGAAAAAGTAAGTATGTCTTCCTCATCCTCTTCTTTGTCGGGATCTGCCCGATCATCTTCCTCCCCTGATAGCGAGGTTGAGATTAGGGATTATATGTGCCATACCTTGATAGGTAAGTCTAGGGGTACTAGCGCTAGGGTTCCGGCGATATCTTCCGTCTGGGATGAGTACAAGGTCAGGGAAGCTAGTTCGTCTCTGACCGTCGCTGATTTGTGTAGAATAGTGAAGGAATTCCACATTCCGGTGGAGGCATGGTGGTGCCTTCCGCAATCCGGGGATAGAGGTTGCCCCCCCCCCTGAGGGGTTTATTACCGTGTATGTAGACTCCTTGAAGGTCGGTCTTAGGTTCCCCTTGGCCCCCATCTTTTTGAGAATTCAGGAATATTTTCAGATTCCGATATGTCGATTGACTGAGAACTCCATTAGGTCGGTGGTTGGGCTAAGTTTTACCTGTTACGGCCTTAGTGAGAAGCTCTCTTTTGAAGTCTTGATGCGGTTTTTAGCGTCGAAATGCGAGAGGTGTATACTACTTGTCACCTCGGCGATCGTTGGGGTAACTACCCCCCGGTTGCCCAGTGGTAAAGAAAGTTTTCTTTTGCGGGTTGATGGGCACCCGAGTTATAAGTGGGGCATGGGCAAGATGAGGGATGTGAAGGTCAAGCCCTTGGGTGCCATAGAGGACGAGCTCAACACATTCGGTGAAATATCTTGTGATTTCACCGAGGACGACCTGAATGATGCCGAACTGAGCATATATAGGTCGAGGCTTGAGGATCGGGTCGGATCGGGTGAGGCACCCCTTTTCTTATTTCTCAAATGTCGATGTCATTGTGTTACTAGACTTCTTCTTATTGTGCGGTGAAGCTTGATCCACGAAGAAGGCAAAGACGGCGGCTTTGTCGTCCCCAAAGACGTCGTTGAGCACGAGGCCAAAAAGAAGCAGGCTAAGCGAGCCGAGCAAGCGCCCGAGGTGGTGGCCGACCTCCGCTGATGATGGCGGACCTCGGCCGAGGTCGATCCGACCTCGGCGAGGGACACTCGGATTACGTCACGAGGTGCCGATTCCAAGCTCCCCTATATCCTTCCCTCAGGTATAGTTCTATTACGTATTCGCTTTTATTTACTTTTGCGATGCGTTTCTGATGGTTTGAATTTCAGGATGTGACGTCGGTAGTGGGGGATCTGCACCGGATAGTCGGGTACATCATCGAGGGTGTCTCTCGGTACGAGGCAGTGGAGAGGGAGCGGGCCGCTGCCGAGACCGCGAGGGCCGCTGCGTATGCTGCGCTAGCCACTGCGGAGGCTGCGAGGGCGGATGCCGAGGCCGTAAGGGCCGCTGCTGAGGCCGCCCTTAAGAAGAAGACTCGGGCCTTGGAGGTGGCCCGTGCCGAGGTGGAGGGTGCGCGAGAGAAGACGGCTGAGGCGGAGAAGAAGCTCGCCGAAGAGAAGAGTGCCCTGCTGGCGGAGTAAGGGCCGATGTTGAGGGCCTTTGCCAGCAAGCTCATCGAATCAGAGACCTTCTCTGCCTTCCTTTCCGACCTGGCCGCCGTACACAGGACGCAGGTGGTGTCCGACCACCTGGAGAAGTTGGCAGCCGAGATGCCTAACTTCGACAAGGTCAGGCATGGTTGGGTCGAGGTCGCCCGGTGACCGGAAGGACTACGCTCGGCGTGATTGCCGAGGCGAGCTCCTTCCCCCTGCTGGAGACTTTGGCGGCCTCCACTTCTCTCCTGACAGCCGAGGCCGTTACCCAGTGCAAGGAGGATGAAGATCCAGAGCTTCAGGAACTCCTCGCCGAGGTGAGGCCGGGAGGGAGGTGGGCCGAGCTCAGTGTCCCTCCAAGGGGCCAGCGGGAAAGGCGTTAGTGAGCCCCGCCCAGAGGCTCAGGTCAGTGGACCATTGTAATAGGTTTGATCGTCGGGGTCATTAGGATCCCGAGCTTTGTAAAATTCCCACTTTGTGAATAATAAATACACCTTTTGAAATGAATATGTTGTCTCTTGTTTTAGCTTTCTGTCTTCTCAATACATCTGCTAGATCACGATCTTTTGACCAAGTTGAAAGAGGTCCGGGTGCTTTAGGCGAGAAGGATGAGGAGGTGGTGGTGCGGAGGAGCCGATCTGCGAGGTGACCTGGACCTTGTATAGCATGGATAGCCAAGTCGGGGGCGGTAGCACGCATCGCCAACAATGGGCTGCGCTTCAATGGCTAAGCGAGGACCGCATACGGCGGAGAAAGAAGCCTAAAGGCGAGAATTATTCATCTCGAGGTCCAGGAGGCGGATGTCACTGCTGACGGCATTCAAGGGCGCTCGATACAAAGGTGAAGAAACAGCTCGAGCTGGCGCAAGAGAAGTTGGCGCGGATCTCGGAGGAGCATGCGAAATATGAAGTGGTGATCCACCGATCTGGTGGTATTACCATATCCGAGGCCGATGACCGAGCTCAGCTTCTGCTTGCCGAGGGCATGGTGCTGAGGGATGAGGAGGGGCCTAACAACAAGAACTTTAAAGATTGCCTTGAGGAACTGGTCAAGTGCCTCCAGCTTTATGAGATCGTCATAGCGGCGTATGCCCGAAACCCGCGATCGGGATCCCGCCGACGTGAGAGTTAAAGAAGTCGAGGGCGGGGGCTATATGGACCACGCCGAGGTGCTCCGACTAATGGGCTCAGATATGTCGAAATTATCATCTCGTGGTCGAACCCTAACTTCAGAGTTCGCGGAAGGATGTCGGTCGGGGCGGTCGCGGGATCCGGCAGACGGCGAGGTCGAGAGGCAGAGTTCGGCCTCGCCCGAAGCATTCACTTGGTCAGGCGTCTGCCTTCACGGTTCAAAGAGCTCTGGAGTAAGCCGTGGCGATCCGACCTCGACCGGGGTTGAAGGCACTGAGTTCATCCCGGGTATTCATCGCCAACCCGGAGATTTTGTTTCGAACTGGTGCAGCTTCAGTGATTCATGGCGAGGTGCAGCTCGGAGACCCGAGTGATTTGTATATAGTTTAAGACTTGATTTTTAGTCGTAAATGTATTTAGACTTTGTACCGAAGTGTATATTTTCCCCATAAAGAGGTACAAATATAGCTTAGGACTTGGTTTAGTCGTAAATGTATTTAGACTATGAACCGAAGTGTATATCTGCTCAATAAAGAGGTGTAATTTGCACGAGATCTGATTTGGACGTCGTTTTCATGTAGATGTTCAAATTAATGAGTAATCTGTATGCCTTGCATGTAGACATTCAAATTAATGAGTAATATGTGTGCTTGCCTTGTTTATCAAGGAATATCGAGAGGGGTGGTCCCCTGGATCCGATTTGGACGTCGTTGGCACGTAGATGTTTCAAATTAATGAGTAATCTGTATGTGCTGGCACGTAGATGTTTCAAGTTAATGAGTAATCTGTATGTGTTGGGGTGATCCCCTGGCGCGCGCTTAGTTGAGTACCCTACTTTGTAGGTTTGTTATCTTCGCAAGGGCGTCCCCTTTTGAAGGTTAGTTGTGCTTTATCCGAGGTGAAAACGGATTTTCACATAGATATAGGATAGGATGAAGTAATCCACTCATAATAAAAATAATTTTTTATTGATAAGTAAATGACATCGTGCCTTAAAAATAAAAAGAGGGCTAACATAATGCCGATTTGAAATGAAAGCTATGTAAAATACCTCCTCAGGTGAGTGATATGCCAGGTTCGGGGGGATAAGTGCACCGGAGAGGTGAGCAAGCTTATATGCCCCTTTGCCGAGGTCCTCGTGGACGCGGTATGGGCCTTCCCATGTCGGGTCCAGTTTATTAAGGCGCTCGGCTTTACTAGCTTCATTGTTCCGTAGGACGAGGTCGCCCACTTGGAGTGCGGAGGATTTCACCCTCTTGTTGTAGTACCTTGTGACCTAGCATTTGTACTTGGCTTCATGGATGAAAGCGAGCTCATGTTTTTCCTCTAGAGCATCAAGGTTGACTCGCAGGTTCTCCTCGTTTTCATGCTGGGCGAAGTGAAGAGTTCGTGGGCTCGGTGCACCGATCTCAGCTAGTATAACGGCCTCGGTGCCGTAGACTAAGCTGAAGGGTGTTTCACCGTGGGAAGTCCGAGGTGTCGTTCTGTATGACCAGAGGACTTGAGGGAGATTTTCAGCCCAATCCCCTTTAGCTCGATCTAGCCTCTTTTTTAATCCCTGTACGATCGTACGATTCGTCACTTCGGTCTGACCGTTGGCCTGAGGGTGTGCAACCGAGGTGAACTTTTGCTTGATCTGGAGCTCTTCACACCATTCTTTGAAATTCTTGTCGACAAACTGGGTGCCGTTGTCCGAGATTAAGACATGTGGTATGCCGAAGAGGCAAACTATATTTTTCCAAACAAAGTTCTGGATCCTTTTGCTTGTGAGATTTGAAAGAGGCTCAGCTTCGACCCACTTTGTGAAGTAGTCTATGGCTACAACTAAATACCAAGCCGCCTCGGAGCTCGATCGAAGGACCCGATGTCGATTCCCACCGCATAAAAGGCCATGGACTTTGTAGGCTACTGAGGTCGGTTTGAGGTAGCTTTTTTACTGTGGCGTGGAGTTGGCACTTCGGACACTTTTTGACGAGCTCGGCTGAGTCTTGGATGAGGGTGGGCCAATAATATCCTGACCTCAGCATCTTCTTTGAGAGAGCTCGCGACCCGATGTGGCTTCCGCAAGATCCCATGTGAATCTCGTTGAGTCGTGGTTCGCCTCTTCCGCCCAAGGCATCTCGGGAGGGTTGAAGGTAGGATTTTTCTGTAGAGAGTTCCTTCGTGAATAAGGTACTTCTGGGACTTGATCATCATTTTTTTGGCTTTGAGCCGATCCTATGGTAGCACGCCTTCTTCTAGGTAAGCCCGTATAAGAGTCATCCAGTTCGGTTCGGTCTGCGTGATGACGCGTCGATGGGGGCTCTTCGATACTCGGATTGAACTTCCTCTTGGTGGATTTGTTGATGACGAGGCTAATTTGTTTGAGGATGTCACCGCTATTCTCACCTCGCGGGATTCGTGAATTGTGAAATACAAAGCAGTCAACATTTCTTTTGCTTTCAAGGTATTGCTTCATTCTATCCTCTTTGGCCTCAGATTTCCCTAACACCTGATTTACCACCACCTGGGAATCTCCAAAGATCTTGATTTTTTCCACTTTTAACTCTTTTGTGAGACGAAGTCCTGAGATTAGTGCTTCATATTCCACCTCGTTGTTTGTGATTGGGAAGGAGAACCGAAGTGCATAGGTTACTTCTTATTTTTTCGGGCCGAGAAGCAAGATGCCTGCCCCGCTACCTGTTTTGCATGAGGCTACGTCGACGTACATTTGCCAACATCTATTAGGTAGGTCGAGGCGGGTTCTTCATTGTAGAGGCGGAGGTCGGAGTGACCTCATTTGGTAGGGTTGACCTCGATAAACTTGGCTTCTACCAGAAATCAGCCGAGCTTGCCCTTTATGGCGGTCGGGGAGTATGAGATATCATGCTCATGAGCTCCAGTGCTCCATAGCGATGCATACGATGACTCGGTTTTGACAAGACTTGCCTCGGGGTAAGTCATTAGTACCGGATGGAATGGGCTTGAAAATAAGGTCGGAGGCGTCGCTTGGCATTCACCAGCCAGCGCTATTTTTTCAAGGTGTACCTGGTCTACGGTCCTTTGAGAGCTCGGTGATGAAGTAAATCGAAGTTGTCGTCCCGAGCTCATCTCGCACAAGTACCACCGATGGCCTCGTCCGAGGCGGCTAGATATAAGGAAAGAAGTTCGCTCTCCTTTGGGGCGGACGGCGTGGAGCAAGTCGGTAGGTACTCCTTTAGGCGTGTAAAGGCGGTATGGTGCTCTTCCTCCCGGTAAGTCCGGCTCTCCTCAAGATTTTGAAGAAAGGGAGTTGTTTCTCGAACCCGGATAGAAACTCGCTGAGGCGTGCCAAGCATCCGGTGAGTTTATGGATCTCACGAACGGTCTTTGGCACTTGCATGTCAAGTATCGTCTTCACTTTGGTGGGATTAGCCTTCAACCCTTCTTGAGAAACCCAGCATCCCAAGAATTTCCCGGTTTTTACCATGGACGTGCACTTTTGGGGGTTGAGCTTGAGGTTGACCGACCTGAGGAGCTGGAGGATAGTTCTGAGGTCATCGACGCAACTTTCTATTTTTTGGCTTTTGACCACGATATCGTCGACATAGACCTCGACGATCTTCCCTATGTGATCTTTGAATATTGCGTCCACCATCCTTTGGTAGGTAGCTCCAGCGTTTTTCAATCCAAAATGCATTTTCGATATGCGAAGACACGAAGTCGATAATGAATGCCGTTTTGGAGCATCTTCCTTACTCATCAAGACTTCTGGTACCCTTGTATAGATCCGAGAAACGAAGATCTCGTGGCCCATCAATGCCTCCACCTTCTTGTCGATATCGGGAGGGTAACAATCCTTTAGGCGGTGTTTATTCAGTCGATGCGATCGGCGCACATCGCCACCCTCCCGGCTTCGGACCACGGCGGATTAGCCATCGGTCGGATACTTGACCTCGAGCAGGATCTTGGCTTCACAGGTTGGGTCACCGTCCTTATGACCTTGCTCGCTCTCGTAAATCCTCTTTTCTTTTGCCGAACCGGTTTGGTAGCGGATCGATGTTGAGTCGATCGGTGATGAGCTCTGGTGACACTCCGTCATGTCGAGTGGGGACCATGCGAACACGTCCTGTATTCCTTAAAAGTTGTATGACATGTTGCGAATATCGGTGGGACCACAGGTGCCGACCTTGGCGACCTTGGAGGGTCGTTGTCATATAATTGGAGGTAGTCGGTCGGATCGTCCGGGTGGCAACCGAGGGTTACTCAGAATTGCTAGGCACGAGGCAAGGCCCCATCTTGGGTTGAGACTCTCGGGCATTCTTTAGTCTGCCGTCTGTCACCCTGGATACTTAACACTCCTGCCGGGGTGGGTATCTTGAAGGTGAGGTGGTAGGCCGAGCGAGCGGTGTTTACTCGGTTTTGTGTGCGTTTCATATATATTTTTGTATGCTTAATGATGTGCCCTTATGCTTATTTTGATTGTTTGGACTTACGTTTGTGTCTATGCGAATAAGTTAGGATTTTGATTTGTGGAACTGAACTTTGTGGTATTGATCGGACCTTGATGTATTTCTCGTTTATCTTGATGTCATGTGATTAAAGTGCAATGTGAATTGACGAGATTGTGTGAATTGATTTTAAATCGGTGGTTACTGACGTGATTTGTCCGGCTAATGCTAGGGGTAGTGTTAACAGTGTGGTTACCTATATACTCGTTTCATATAAAAGTAAAAAAAAAATGTGTGAAAAAGAAAATGAGGAGAATTAAAACTCCAATAAGTTGTAGAGATTGTATAAATGGAGGATGGGATTATGTCCCTCTTTCTCGTAAATCGAGAAATGGACATGGGAAACCACGTTGGGAGACTCGAGTTCATCGAGAGTTCACCTTTCAACATTGTTCCAAAATCATTAATACCTTCTATATTATCAAAGGAAACTTGTTGCTAAAGGTAACCATTTAGTTAATTCACCTCTAGCGGAGAGTTGGAGTGCGAGCAAAATAACTTACTTGTTTATTTGATATTTTAGTAATCTTAGATTTGTTTCACATTAACTTTGATTATGTATTCATCATGTTTGGGGAATTGCAAAGAGGTTTGATTGATTGGATTAAGGGTTTAAGTTGCATGAGTTATTCTTCTACTCTTATTAGTATAGACTTTGCTTGAGGACAAGCAAATGGATAAGTGTGGGGAGTTGTTTGGTATGATTTTGTGATGATTCTTGGTATTGTTTTACATGTCATTTTCGTGGTTTTCCTATTTATCTGTTGGTTTGATTAATATTTATCGATTCGGACTTACTTCGTTTGTTTCGATGTTTTGTAGAAAAATGGCATAAAATAGGATGAATTAGATCTTCCATGGATCAAGTATTATTGAAGAGCATCGCGATAGAATTTTATAGGCGCAAACGGATCGTAATTCGGAATTCGGACGAGGGAGAACGGATCATTTCTTCAAAGTCGCGCACATGCACTCCACGCGCCCCGCTCGCGCACCGGCGCTGAACACTTTCAATGATTCTCATGAAAAGTGGAAAAGGAATCAAAATTTTGTCCTTCATAATAATTGAAGTACATTGCGATAGGAGTCCAGTGGTGCAAACGGTTGTAATTCGGAGTTTGGACGACAGAGAACGGAGCGAAACAAAACGTCGCGCCGACGCGTATCCGGCGCTGGGCTCGCCCGACGCGCGTTCGCGTCGTCCGGCGCTCCACCGGCGCCGGGCAACTCAGCGCCCTCCTCAAGCCATCCAGCGCCTCTCCAGCGTCGCTGCACTCCCCAGCGCTCCACCCCATCGCGATGCATTTCCTTCCAGGTAGCGCAATTCCGTCCGGCTGCGCTAATTCTTTCCACCGTGCGTCCGGCGTTTGGCTCCGTCCGGTACCTGGGTGTCCATTTCTGCCAATTCCAGCAACTCCTCGCATCCGACGTTTGGGTCCGTCCAGCGCTGCGACGTCGTCCAGAGACTAGCCGCGTCCGACATTTGGGTCCGTCCGGCGCTGGCTTTCATTTAATATATATATGCGCGTTAGGTCATCGATGCGGGGTCCGCGTTTTTCTAAATTCTTTTCACGCGGCGCTGTCCGCTTTTCTTCAGGCGTTCTTCCGGGATCCTTCCGACGACGATACAGACAGAGATAACAATAGATTAAAGTTCTATTTCTTGTTTTTCATTCCTTTCGATTTACGCTTTCGATTTATGTTGGAATACTCTTTACTTTTCATTCCTTGTGACTTCTTGATTCATGATTATTGTTGGATACAATTTATATTTTGAGATTATTGTTGATTTAATTTGCTTAATGATTTCTTGCTTTCAATTATTTCAAGTTCTTATTGGTTATGTGCAATTAGATTTAGATTAGGGATTGACAAACTCTATGAATAATAGAATTGCATAGGCTTTTGTTTATCGCTTGATTTATCGCTATCATAGTTCAACTAGGGATTGACAACCCCTAGTTTAGATTTATTAACTTTATTAGTTTAGCTCGGGATTGACAACCCTAGCTTAGGTTCTTTTTAATTATCGATTTCAATTCTCGTATGTTTGAAAACCGCTTGTTGGTATTAGAATGTTTAGGATTTAATCGCTTTACGTATGCGACATGAACAATGGCCCCGCTAAGTTTTCCTTGAGAGCGACTAGGGTTAACTTTTCCTACTATAACACCTCATTCGATTAGGAGTCAATTAAGAGTATACTTTTGATTGGAACAAATTTTGGCGCCGTTGCGGGTAAAACTTTAAGCGTATTGTTTGTGTTGTTTGTTTTCTGTGTTTCTCTTTGTTCTGTTTCGTTATTTTCTCCCCCCCGGTGCATGTGATCTTGTTTTTGTTGTTGGTGTCTGTTAATGCAGGGTTATCAGCAGTACGAATGTGGTCAAGCAGGCTGGGGGGAGGAAAGTTCATCGTATTGCAAATTCTTCTTCGAAGGAGCCCAGTCGATTTTTCGAGGATGTCCGTCGGGCCATGAGCGAAGAAACATATGATCCCTACTGAACCAACCACCTCCTCCGTTGTATGAAGATCAAGCCTACAATCCCTACTTGGAGTAATCACCTCGACCCTTGATCCGCCAGGTTTATGAGCAACAATATGGTTCGGGTTGAATAACCAACCCGATTTGGGATGTTGGGATCCACAGAGGCAGCAGCACCGCCTCCACAACCCCGACCGGAATATTGGAACCCACAACCTTATGAGCAACAAGCCTATGATCCATCTGGGACCAGCCACCTCAATCGCGATCGAGGATCGAGCCTACAATCCATCTTGGGATCAACCACCGCCTCACTATTCATACCCTTGGCAGCCCGCCTCCGCCTCAATATCCATATCCACAGCCGCCCGCGCCTCCGCAACAAGTACCCAACAGCCATATCCACCTCCGAGGCCGGCTTGGGAGGATGAGCTCACCGAAAAGAAAGCTGTCCATTAAAGAAATGGATGATCATAACTCCACACTTGACGTCTTGAGATTAAAATGGTGCAAATGAATATTATGCTAAGGAGTTGTTGCAAGAGCGTGCAGAGAGTGAGCTTCAATTCTCGAGAATGAGGTAGGAGAGACACCAGAAGAGCCGTTGCAGCCATATGAGGTGGAAAACTAGAAAATGACTGAAATCATAATCGCCCCACACCAACCCGATCAAGCTCAGACGGTCATTTCTCTTGAAATGACCCAATTATTGAAATGGGGTTGGAGAGGCACTAGGCAGTCATTGCAACCACAGGAGGTGGGCGAGGAAGAAAATGATGTCATACCTTTCCCACACCAACCGGATCGGACTCGGGACGGTCACTTTTCTTGAAAGTGACCCGATTGTTGAGAATGGGGTGGGAGAGACTCCTGATTAGTTGCTGTAACTAGAGGAGGTGGAAAACGAGGAAGAGTGGGCAAATGAAGTTAATAGCATGCCAACGCCCACTCTGGAGGTCAAAGAACAATCCCAACGCTTGGAGGGGGATGAAGAGGGGACGAAGAAAGAGTGGACATGTGAGGTTACAAGCATGTCAAAGCCCACTCTGGAAGTGGAAGAACTACCCCAACCATTGAAGTATATGTTCCCAGAGGAGGACAAAGTAAGGACAAAGGTTGAGGTAACATCTATAATATATCAACATCCTAATTCACCAAAGTATTGTGCTTTGGGAGTTGAAATTATCTATTTCTCTTTGGAGAATAGGATGTTTGATTTGAGCTTAATTGATGTATTACCTGCTTTCTTTACTATCCTCTGTTCTTATATGGTTGCTACTGATGCTCTGGCTGAGATGGTATTCCTGCGGTAAGGACTATGGATAGTCCGTTGTTGACCGGAATCGTCGGGCTCCTGACGTTTAACGGAGTACTACGTGAGTTTACCCACGGATTTTTATTTGCTTTTTCTTTCTTTCTTTTTTTTGTCTTGTTTCGTTGTTCTTTGATCTATCTGTTGTCGTTGAGTTTGCTTTGCTTAGATTTGGAAAGTTGTCAGCGGTGAGATGAAGTCGTGATCTCCAACTCTACAAATAGCACATTAAATCGATTATCGTGGAAGTATCATCCTCTATGGTCATTTGAGCTTTTAATGTTTTGAGCAGGGGACGATGTTCGATTTAAAATGTGGAGGATGTTTACTCAGTTTTGTGTGCGTTTCATATATATTTTTGTATGCTTAATGATGTGCCCTTATGCTTATTTTGATTTTTTGGACATAAGTTTGTGTCTATGCGAATAAGTTAGGATTTTGATTTGTGCAACTGAACTCTGTGGTATTGATCGGACCTTGATGTATTTCTCGTTTATCTTGATGTCATGTGATTAAAGTGCAATGTGAATTGACGAGATTGTGTGAATTGATTTTAAATCGGTGGTTATTGACGTGATTTGTCCGGCTAATGCCAGGGGTAGTGTTAACAGTGTGGTTACCTATATACTCGTTTCATTTAAAAGTTAAAAAAAAAGTGTGAAAAAGAAAATGAGGAGAATTAAAACTCCAATAAGTTGTTGAGATTGTATAAATGGAGGATGGGATTCTGTCCCTCTTTCTCGTAAATCGAGAAATGGACATGGGAAACCACGTTAGGAGACTCGAGTTCATCGAGAGTTCACCTTTCGAACATTGTTCTAAAATCTGTTAATACCTTCTATATTATCAAAGGAAACTTGTTGCTAAAGGTAACCATTTTAGTTAATTCACCTCTAGCGGAGAGTTGGGTCTGAGCAAAAATAACTTACTTGTTTATTTGATATTTTCGCAATCTTAGATATGTTTCACATTAACTTTGATTATGTATTCATCATGTTTGGGGAAATTGCAAAAAGAGGTTTGATTGATTGGATTAAGGGTTAAGTTGCATGAGTTATTCTTCTACTCTTATTAGTATAGACTTTGCTTGAGGACAAGCAAATGGATAAGTGTGGGGGAGTTGTTTGGTATGATTTTTTGATGATTCTTGGTATTGTTTTACATGTCATTTTCAGTGGTTTGTCCTATTTATGCCGTTGGTTTGATTAATATTTATCGATTCGGACTTACTTACGTTTGTTTCGATGTTTTGTAGAAAATGACATAAAATAGGATGAATTGGATCTGGCAAGGATCAAATATTATTGAAGAGCATCGCGATAGAAGTTCATAAGCATAAGCAATCGTAATTGAATTCGGACGAGGAGAGCGGATCATTTCTTCAAAGTCGCGCACATGCACTCCACGCGCCCCTCGTGCACGGCGCTGAACACTTTCAATGATTCTCATGAAAAGTGGAGAAGGAATCATGAATTTTGTCCAGCATAATAATTGAATTACATTGCGATAGGACTCCGTAGGTGCAAACGGATTGCAATTGGAGTTCGGACGAGAGAACGGAGCGAAACAAAACGCCACGCACGCCAGCATCCGTCGCGCCGCAGCGCATCCGGCGTTGGGCTCGCCCGCGCACGTTTCGCGTCGTCCGGCGCTCCACCTGCGCTGGGCAACTCAAGCGCCCTCCTCAAGCCATCCAGCGCCTCCCCAACGTCGCTGCCTCCCGGCGCTCCACCCGTCGCGCGATGCATTTCGCTTCCGGTAGCGCGCAATTCCGTCCGGTACTGGCTCATTCTTTCCACCGTCGTCCGGCGTTTGGCTCCGTCCGCTGGGTGTCAATTTCTGCCCATTCCAGCAACTCCTCGCATCTGGCGTTTGGGTCCGTCCGACGTTGCGACGTCGTCCAGAGACTAGCCGCGTCTGGCGTTTGGGTTCGTCCGGCATTGGCTTTCATTTAATATATATATGCGCGTTAGGTCATCAATCTGAGGGTCCGCGTTTTTCTAAATACTTTTCACGCGGCGCTGTCCGCTTTTCTTCAGACGTTCTTCCGGGATCCTTCCGACGATGATCTGACGAGAGATAACAATAGATTAAAGTTCTATTTCTTGTTTTTCATTCCTTTCGATTTACGCTTTCGATTTATGTTGGAATACTCTTTACTTTTCATTCCTTGTGACTTCTTGATTCATGATTATTGTTGGATACAATTTATATTGTTAGATTATTGTTGATTTAATTTGCTTAATGATTTCTTGCTTTCGATTATTTCAAGTTCTTATTGGATGATTGATAGTTATAGTTTATGTGCAATTAGATTTAGATTAGGATTGACAAACCCTATGAATAATAGAATTGCATATGCTTTTGTTTATCGCTTGATTTATCGCTTTCATAGTTCAACTAGGGATTGACAACCCCTAGTTTAGATTTATTAACTTTATTAGTTTAGCTCGGGATTGACAACCCCAGCTTAGGTTCTTTGTTTAATTATCGTATTTCAATTATCGTGCGTTTGAAAACCCTAGTTGGTATTAGAATGTTTAGGATTTAATCGCTTTACGTATGCGACACGAACAATGGCCTGTTAAGTTTTCCTTGAGAGACGACTAGGGTTAACTTTCCTACTATAACACCTCATTCGATTAGGAGTCGATTAAGAGTATACTTTTGATTGAAATTATCTATTTCTCTTTGGGGAATGGGATGTTTGATTTGAGCTTAATTGATGTATTACCCGCTTTACTATCCTCTGTTCTTATATGGTTGCTACACGATGCTCGGTTGAGATTGTATTCCTGCGGTAAGGACTATGGATAGTCCGTTGTTGGCCGGAATCGTCGGGCTCACGACGTTAAGCAGTACTACGTGGGAGTTTACCCACGATTTTCATTCTTTTTCTTTCTTGCTTTTTTGTCTTGTTTCGTTGTTCTTTGATCTATCTGTTGTCGTTGAGTTTGCTTTGCTCAGATTTGGAAAGTTGTCAACAGTGAGATGAAGCCGTGATGCTCCAACTCTACAGCGCACATTCGTCGATTATCAGGGAAGTATCATCCTCTATGGTCATTTTGAGCTTTTAATGTTTTGAGCACTGGGGACAATGCTCGATTTAAGTGTGGAGGATGTTTACTCAGTTTTGTGTGCGTTTCATATATATTTTTGTATGCTTAATGATGTGCCCTTATGCTTATTTTGATTGTTTGGACTTAAGTTTGTGTCTATGCGAATAAGTTAGGATTTTGATTTGTCTGTTGAACTACGTGGTATTGATCGGACCTTGATGTATTTCTCGTTTATCTTGATGTCATGTGATTAAAGTGCAATGTGAATTGACGAGATTGTGTGAATTAATTTTATACTCTTAATTGACTCCTAATCGAATGAGGTGTTATAGTAGGGAAAGTTAACCCTAGTCGTCTCTCAAGGAAAACATAACAGGGCCATTGTTCGTGTCGCACACAGAAAGCGATTAAATCCTAAACATTCTAATACCAACAAGGGTTTTTGAAACATACGAGAATTGAAATACGATAATTAAACAGCAACCTAAGCTAGGGGTTGTCAATCCCGAGCTAAACTAATAAAGCAATAAATCTAAACTAGGGGTTGTCAATCCCTAGTTGAACTATGAAAGCGATAAATCAAGCGATAAACAAAATCATATGCAATTCTATTATTCATAGGGTTTGTCAATCCCTAATCTAAATCTAATTGCACATAAACTATAACTATCAATCATCCAATAAATGGAGGAGAATTAAAACTCCAATAAGTTGTTGAGATTGTATAAATGGAGGATGGGATTCCGTCCCTCTTTCTCGTAAATCGAGAAATGGACATGGGAAACCACGTTAGGAGACTCGAGTTCATCGAGAGTTCACCTTTCGAACATTGTTCTAAAATCTGTTAATACCTTCTATATTATCAAAGGAAACTTGTTGCTAAAGGTAACCATTTTAGTTAATTCACCTCTAGCGGAGAGTTGGGTCTGAGCAAAAATAACTTACTTGTTTATTTGATATTTTCGCAATCTTAGATATGTTTCACATTAACTTTGATTATGTATTCATCATGTTTGGGGAAATTGCAAAAAGAGGTTTGATTGATTGGATTAAGGGTTAAGTTGCATGAGTTATTCTTCTACTCTTATTAGTATAGACTTTGCTTGAGGACAAGCAAATGGATAAGTGTGGGGGAGTTGTTTGGTATGATTTTTTGATGATTCTTGGTATTGTTTTACATGTCATTTTCAGTGGTTTGTCCTATTTATGCCGTTGGTTTGATTAATATTTATCGATTCGGACTTACTTCGTTTGTTTCGATGTTTTGTAGAAAAATGACATAAAATAGGATGAATTGGATCTGGCAAGGATCAAATATTATTGAAGAGCATCGCGATAGAAGTTCATAGGCGCAAACGAATCGTAATTCGGAATTCGGACGAGGGAGAACGGATCATTTCTTCAAAGTCGCGCACATGCACTCCACGCGCCCCGCTCGTGCACCGGCGCTGAACACTTTCAATGATTCTCATGAAAAGTGGAGAAGGAATCATGAATTTTGTCCAGCATAATAATTGAATTACATTGCGATAGGACTCCGTAGGTGCAAACGGATTGCAATTCGGAGTTCGGACGAGAGAGAACGGAGCGAAACAAAAAACGTCACGCACGCGCATCCGTCGCGCACGCGCATCCGGCGTTGGGCTCGCCCCAGCGCACGTTTCGCGTGCGTCCGGCGCTCCACCTTGCGCTGGGCAACTCCAAGCGCCCTCCTCAAGCCATCCAGCGCCTCCCCAACGTCGCTGCACTCCCCAGCGCTCCACCCCGTCGCGCGATGCATTTCCTTCCAGCGCGCGCGCAATTCCCGTCCGGCGCTGCGCTCATTCTTTCCACCGTGCGTCCGGCGTTTGGCTCCGTCCGGCGCTGGGTGTCAATTTCGCCCATTCCAAAGAACTCCTCGCATCTGGCGTTTGGGTCGTCCGACGTTGCGGCGTCGTCCGAGACTAGCCGTCCGGCGTTTAGGTTCGTCCGGCATTGGCTTTCATTTAATATATATATGCGCGTTAGGTCATCAATCTGAGGGTCCGCGTTTTTCTAAATACTTTTCACGCGGCGCTGTCCGCTTTTCTTCAGACGTTCTTCCGGGATCCTTCCGACGATGATCTGACATGAGATAACAACAGATTAAAGTTCTATTTCTTGTTTTCATTCCTTTCGATTCGCGCTCGATTTATGTTGGAATACTCTTTACTTTTCATTCCTTGTGACTTCTTGATTCATGATTATTGTTGGATACAATTTATATTGTTAGATTATTGTTGATTTAATTTGCTTAATGATTTCTTGCTTTCGATTATTTCAAGTTCTTATTGGATGATTGATAGTTATAGTTTATGTGCAATTAGATTTAGATTAGGGATTGACAAACCCTATGAATAATAGAATTGCATATGCTTTTGTTTATCGCTTGATTTATCGCTTTCATAGTTCAACTAGGGATTGACAACCCCTAGTTTAGATTTATTGCTTTATTAGTTTAGCTCGGGATTGACAACCCCTAGCTTAGGTTGCTGTTTAATTATCGTATTTCAATTGTCGTGCGTTTCAAAACCCTAGTTGGTATTAGAATGTTTAGATTTAATCGCTTCGTATGCGACACGAACAATGGCCTGTTAAGTTTTCCTTGAGAGGCGACTTGGGTTAACTTTCCTACTATAACACCTCATTCGATTAGGAGTCGATTAAGAGTATACTTTTGATTGAAATTATCTATTTCTCTTTGGAGAATGGGATGTTTGATTTGAGCTTAATTGATGTATTACCCGCTTTCTTTACATCCTCCGCTCTTATATGGTTGCTCTTGATGCTCGGTTGAGATGGTATTCCTGCAGGTAAAGGACTATGTATAGTCCGTTGTTGACCGGAATACGTCGGGCTCACGACGTTAAACAGAGTACTACGTGGGAGTTTACCCACGGATTTTTATTTGCTTTTTCTTTCTTGCTTTTTTTGTCTTGTTTCGTTGATCTTTGATCTATCTGTAGTCGTTGAGTTTGCTTTGCTCAGATTTGGAAAGTTGTCAACAGTGAGATGAAGCCGTGATGCTCCAACTCTACAGCGCACATTCGTCGATTATCTGGGAAGTATCATCCTCTATGGTCATTTTGATCTTTTAATGTTTTGAGCACTGGGGACAATGCTCGATTTAAGTGTGGAGGATGTTTACTCGGTTTGTGTGCGTTCATATATATTTTGTATATTTAATGATGTGCCCTTATGCTTATTTTGATTGTTTGGACTTAAGTTTGTGTCTATCACGAATAAGTTAGGATTTTGATTTGTCTGTTGAACTACGTGGTATTGATCGGACCTTGATGTATTTCGTTTATCTTGATGTCATGTGATTAAAGTGCAATGTGAATTGACGAGATTGTGTGAATTAATTTTATACTCTTAATTGACTCCTAATCGAATGAGGTGTTATAGTAGGAAAGTTAACCCTAGTCGTCTCTCAAGGAAAACATAACAGGGCCATTGTTCGGTGTCGCATACGTAGCGATTAAATCTAAACATTCTAATACCAACAAGGGTTTTGAAACATACGAGAATTGAAATCGATAATTAAACGACAACCTAAGCTGGGGTTGTCAATCCCGAGCTAAACTAATAAAGCGATAAATCTAAACTAGGGGTTGTCAATCCCTAGTTGAACTATGAAAGCGATAAATCAAGCGATAAACAAAATCATATGCAATTCTATTATTCATAGGTTTGTCAATCCTAATCTAAATCTAATTGCACATAAACTATAACTATCAATCATCCAATAAATGGAGGAGAATTAAAACTCAATAAGTTGTTGAGATTGTATAAATGGAGGATGAGATTCATCCCTCTTTCTCAGAATCGAGAAATGGACATGGGAAACCACGTTAGGAGACTCGAGTTCATCGAGAGTTCACCTTTCGAACATTGTTCTAAAATCAGTTAATACCTTCTATATTATCAAAGGAAACTTGTTGCTAAAGGTAACCATTTTAGTTAATTCACCTCTAGCGGAGAGTTGGGTCTGAGCAAAAATAACTTACTTGTTTATTTGATATTTTCGCAATCTTAGATATGTTTCACATTAACTTTGATTATGTATTCATCATGTTTGGGGAAATTGCAAAAAGAGGTTTGATTGATTGGATTAAGGGTTAAGTTGCATGAGTTATTCTTCTACTCTTATTAGTATAGACTTTGCTTGAGGACAAGCAAATGGATAAGTGTGGGGGAGTTGTTTGGTATGATTTTTGATAATTCTTGGTATTGTTTTACATGTCATTTTCAGTGGTTTGTCCTATTTATGCCGCTGGTTTGATTAATATTTATCGATTCGGACTTACTGTTTGTTTCGATGTTTTGTAGAAAATGACATAAAATAGGATGAATTGGATCTGTCAAGGATCAATTATTATTGAAGATCATCGCGATAGAAGTTCATAGGCGCAAACCAATCGTAATTGGATTCGGACGAGGAGAACAGATCATTTCTTCAAAGTCGCGCATGCACTCCACGCGCCGCCACAAGACCGGCGCTGAACACTTTCAATGATTCTCATGAAAAGTGGAGAAGGAATCATGAATTTTGTCCTGCATAATAATTGAATTACATTGCGATAGGAGTCCGTAGGGTGCAAACGGATTGCAATTGGAGTTCGGACGAGAGAACGAGGCTTAAACAAAAAGCGTCGCGACGCAAGATCCGTCGCAAGCACGCGCATCCGGCGTTGGGCTCGCCCCAGCGCGCGTTCGCGCGTCCGGCGCTCCACCTTCGCTGGGCAACTCAAGCGCCCTCCTCAAGCCATCCAGCGCCTCCCCAACGCCGCTGCACTCCCCGCTCCACCCGTCGCGCGATGCATTTCCTTCCAGCGCGCGCGCAGTTCCCGTCCGGCGCTGCGCTCATTCTTTCCACCGTGCGTCCGGCGTTTGGCTCCGTCCGGCGCTGGGTGTCAATTTCTGCCCATTCCAGCAACTCCTCGTATCTGGCGTTTGGGTCCGTCCGACGTTGCGACGTCGTCCAGAGACTAGCCGCGTCCGGCGTTTGGGTTCGTCCGGCACTGGCTTTCATTTAATATATATATGCGCGTTAGGTCATCAATCTGAGGGTCCGCGTTTTTCTAAATACTTTTCACGCGGCGCTGTCCGCTTTTCTTCAGACGTTCTTCCGGGATCCTTCCGACGATGATACAGACAGAGATAACAACAGATTAAAGTTCTATTTCTTGTTTTTCATTCCTTTCGATTTACGCTTTCGATTTATGTTGGAATACTCTTTACTTTTCATTCCTTGTGACTTCTTGATTCATGATTATTGTTGGATACAATTTATATTGTTAGATTATTGTTGATTTAATTTGCTTAATGATTTCTTGCTTTCGATTATTTCAAGTTCTTATTGGATGATTGATAGTTATAGTTTATGTGCAATTAGATTTAGATTAGGGATTGACAAACCCTATGAATAATAGAATTGCATATGCTTTTGTTTATCGCTTGATTTATCGCTTTCATAGTTCAACTAGGGATTGACAACCCCTAGTTTAGATTTATTGCTTTATTAGTTTAGCTCGGGATTGACAACCCCTAGCTTAGGTTGCTGTTTAATTATCGTATTTCAATTATCGTACGTTTCAAAAACCCTAGTTGGTATTAGAATGTTTAGGATTTAATCGCTTTCTGTGTGCGACACGAACAATGGCCCTGTTAAGTTTTCCTTGAGAGACGACTTGGGTTAACTTTCCCTACTATAACACCTCATTCGATTAGGAGTCAATTAAGAGTATACTTTTGATTGAAATTATCTATTTCTCTTTGGAGAATGGGATGTTTGATTTGAGCTTAATTGATGTATTACCTGCTTTCTTTACTATCCTCTGTTCTTATATGGTTGCTACTGATGCTCTGGTTGAGATGGTATTCCTGCAGGTAAAGGACTATGGATAGTCCGTTGTTGACCGGAATACGTCGGGCTCACGACGTTAAACAGAGTACTACGTGGGAGTTTACCCACGGATTTTTATTTGCTTTTTCTTTCTTGCTTTTTTTGTCTTGTTTCGTTGTTCTTTGATCTATCTGTAGTCGTTGAGTTTGCTTTGCTCAGATTTGGAAAGTTGTCAACAGTGAGATGAAGCCGTGATGCTCCAACTCTACAAACATTAAATCTGATTATCGTGGAAGTATCATCCTCTATGGTCATTTTGAGCTTTTAATGTTTTGAGCACTGGGGATAATGCTCGATTTAAGTGTGGAGGATGTTTACTCAGTTTTGTGTGCGTTTCATATATATTTTTTTATGCTTAATGATGTGCCCTTATGCTTGTTTTGATTGTTTGGACTTAAGTTTGTGTCTATGCGAATAAGTTAGGATTTTGATTTGTGCAACTGAACTCTGTGGGATTGATCGGACCTTGATGTATTTCTCGTTTATCTTGATGTCATGTGATTAAAGTGCAATATGAATTGACGAGATTGTGTGAATTAATTTTATACTCTTAATTGACTCCTAATCGAATGAGGTGTTATAGTAGGGAAAGTTAACCCTAGTCGTCTCTCAAGGAAAACTTAACAGGGCCATTGTTCGTGTCGCATACGTAGGCGATTAAATCTAAACATTCTAATACCAACAAGGGGTTTTGAAACATGCGAATTGAAATACGATAATTAAACAAAGAACCTAAGCTAGGGGTTGTCAATCCCGAGCTAAACTAATAAAGCAATAAATCTAAACTAGGGGTTGTCAATCCCTAGTTGAACTATAAAGCGATAAATCAAGCGATAAACAAAATCATATGCAATTCTATTATTCATGGGGTTTGTCAATCCTAATCTAAATCTAATTGCACATAAACTATAACTATCAATCATCCAATAAATGGAGGAGAATTAAAACTCCAATAAGTTGTTGAGATTGTATAAATGGAGGATGTGATTCCGTCCTCTTCTCGTAAATCGAGAAATGGACATGGAAACCACGTTAGAGACTTGAGTTCATCGAGAGTTCACCTTTCAACATTGTTCCAAAATCATATACCTTCTATATTATCAAAGAAACTTGTTGCTAAAGGTAACCATTTAGTTAATTCACCTCTAGCGGAGAGTTGGGTGCGAGCAAAAATAACTTACTTGTTTATTTGATATTTTCGCAATCTTAGATTTGTTTCACATTAACTTTGATTATGTATTCATCATGTTTGGGGAAATTGCAAAAGAGGTTTGATTGATTGGATTAAGGGTTGTTGCATGAGTTATTCTTCTACTCTTATTAGTATAGACTTTGCTTGAGGACAAGCAAATGGATAAGTTTGGGGGAGTTGTTTGGTATGATTTTGTGATGATTCTTGGTATTTTTTTTACATGTCATTTTCAGTGGTTTGTCCTATTTATGCCGTTGGTTTGATTAATATTTATCGATTCGGACTTACTTCGTTTGTTTCGATGTTTTGTAGAAAAATGACATAAAATAGGATGAATTGGATCTGCCAAGGATCAATTATTATTGAAGAGCATCGCGATAGAAGTTCATAGGCGTAAACGAATCGTAATTCGGAATTCGGACGAGGGAGAACGGATCATTTCTTCAAATTCAAGACATGCACTCCATCGCCCGCGCGCCGGGCTTGAACACTTTCAATAATTCTCATGAAAAGTGGAGAAGGAATCAAGAATTTTGTCCTTCATAATAATTGAATTACATTGCAATAGGAGTCCGTAGACGCAAAGGTATTGCAATTCGGAGTTCGGACGAGAGAAGAACGAGCGAAACAAAAATGTCGCGCCGCCAAGTCCGTCAAGCCACGCATCCGGCGTTGGCTCGCCCAGCCGCGCGTTTGCGTCGTCCGGCGCTCCACTGGCGCTGGGCAACTCAAGCGCCTCCTCAAGCCATCCAGCGCCTCAACGCCGTCAGACTCCCGGCCGCTCCACCCCGTCGCGCGATGCATTTCCTTCCAGTAGCAAGCTTCCGTCCGCGCCAAGCGCTCGTTCTTTCCACCGTCGTCCGGCGTTTGGCTCGTCCGCGCTGGTGTCAATTTCGCCCATTCCAAAGAACTCCTCGCATCTGGCGTTTGTCCGTCCGACGCCGCGACGTCGTCCCAGACTAGCCGTCCGGCGTTTGGGTCCGTCCGGTCTTGGCTTTCATTTAATATATATATGCGCGTTAGGTCATCCGTCTGGGGTCCGCATTTTCTAAATTCTTTTCACGCGGCGCTGTCAGCTTTTCTTCAGACGTTCTTCCGGGATCCTTCCGACGACGATACAGACAGAGTTAACAATGATTAAAGTTCTATTTCTTGTTTTTCATTCCTTTCGATTTACGCTTTCGATTTATGTTGGAATACTTTACTTTTCATTCCTCAGGACTTCTTGATTCATGATTATTGTTGGATACAATTTATATTGAGAGATTATTGTTGATTTAATTTGCTTAATGATTTCTTGCTTTCGATTATTTCAAGTTCTTATTGGATGATTGATAGTTATAGTTTATGTGCAATTAGATTTAGATTAGGGATTGACAAACCCTATGAATAATAGAATTGCATATGCTTTTGTTTATCGCTTGATTTATTGCTTTCATAGTTCAACTAGGGATTGACAACCCCTAGTTTAGATTTATTGCTTTATTAGTTTAGCTCGGGATTGACAACCCCTAGCTTAGGTTGCTGTTTAATTATCGTATTTCAATTATCGTACGTTTCAAAAACCCTAGTTGGTATTAGAATGTTTAGGATTTAATCGCTTTTTGTGTGCGACACGAACAATGGCCCTGTTAAGTTTTCATTGAGAGACGACTAGGGTTAACTTTCCCTACTATAACACCTCATTCGATTAGGAGTCAATTAAGAGTATACTTTTGATTGAAATTATCTATTTCTCTTTGGAGAATAAGATGTTTGATTTGAGCTTAATTGATGTATTACCTGCTTTCTTTACTATCCTCTGTTCTTATATGGTTGCTACTGATGCTCTGGTTGAGATGGTATTCCTGCAGGTAAAGGACTATGGATAGTCCGTTGTTGATCGGAATACGTCGGGCTCACGACGTTAAACGGAGTACTACGTGGGAGTTTACCTACGGATTTTTATTTGCTTTTTCTTTCTTGCTTTTTTTTGTCTTGTTTCGTTGTTCTTTGATCTATCTGTTGTCATTTAGTTTGCTTTGCTCAGATTTGGAAAGTTGTCAACAGTGAGATGAAGCCGTGATGCTCCAACTCTACAAACATTAAATCGATTATCGTGAAGTATCATCCTCTATGGTCATTTTGAGGTTTTATTGTTTTGAGCAGGGGACGAGGTGCTCGATTTAAAATGTGGAGGATGTTTACTCGCTTTGTGTGCGTTTCATATATATTTTTGTATGCTTAATGATGTGCCCTTATGCTTATTTTGATTGTTTGGACTTAAGTTCGTGTCTATGCGAATAAGTTAGATTTTGATTTGTCAACCCAACTCGTGGTATTGATCGGACCTTGATGTATTTCTCGCTTATCTTGATGTCATGTGATTAAAGTGCAATGTGAATTGACGAGATTGTGTGAATTGATTTTATACTCTTAATTGACTCCTAATCGAATGAGGTGTTATAGTAGGGAAAGTTAACCCTAGTCGTCTCTCAAGGAAAACTTAACAGGGCCATTGATCGTGTCGCACACAGAAAGCGATTAAATCCTAAACATTCTAATACCTACAAGGTTTTTTGAAACATACGAGAATTGAAATACGATAATTAAACATCAACCTAAGCTAGGGGTTGTCAATCCCGAGCTAAACTAATAAAGCAATAAATCTAAATTAGGGGTTGTTAATCCCTAGTTGAACTATGAAAGCGATAAATCAAGCGATAAACAAAATCATATGCAATTCTATTATTCATAGGGTTTGTCAATCCCTAATCTAAATCTAATTGCACATACACTATAACTATCAATCATCCAATAAGAACTTGAAATAATCGAAAGCAAGAAATCATTAAGCAAATTAAATCAACAATAATCTCACAATATAAATTGTATCCAACAATAATCATGAATCAAGAAGTCACAAGGAATGAAAAGTAAAGAGTATTCCAACATAAATCGAAAGCGTAAATCGAAAGGAATGAAAAACAAGAAATAGAACTTTAATCTGTTGTTATCTCAATCTGTATCATCGTCGGAAGGATCCCGGAAGAAAGCCTGAAGAAAAGCGGACAACGCCAAGTGAAAAGAATTTAGAAAACGCACCCTTCGCATCGATGACCTAACGCGCATATATATATTAAATGAAAGCCGCCGACGGACCCACCTAAACGCGGACGCGGCTAGTCTCGGCGACGCCGCAGCACCGGACGAACCCAAACGCCGGATGCGAGGAGTTGCTGGAATGGGCAGAAATGGACACCCAGCGCCGGACGCAGCCAAACACCGGACGCACGGTGGAAAGAATGAGCGCAGCGCCGGACGGGAATTGCACGCGCGCTGGAAGGAAATGCATCGCGCGACGGGTGGGCGCCTGGGAGTGCAGCGACGTTGGGGAGGCGCTGGATGGCTTGAGGAAGGTGCTTGGAGTTTCCCAGCGCCGTGGAGCGCCGGACGCACGCGAAACGCGCGCTGGGGCGAGCCCAGCGCGGACGGCGCGCAGCGCCGACGCGCGGCGTCTTGCGACGCTTTTGTTTCGCCCGCTCTCTCTCGCTCGAACTCCGAATTGCGATCCGTTTGCGCCTACGGACTCCTATCGCAATGTAATTAAATTATTATGAAGGTCAAATTCTTGATTCCTTCTCCACTTTTCATGAGAATCATTGAAAGTGTTCAGCGCCGGTGCGCGAGCGGGGCGCGTGGAGTGCATGTGCGCGACTTTGAAGAAATGATCCGTTCTCCCTCGTCCGAATTCCGAATTACGATCCGTTTGCGCCTATGAACTTCTATCGCGATGCTATTCAATAATACTTGATCCTTGGCAGATCCAACTCATCCTATTTTATGCCATTTTTCTACAAAACATCGAAACAAACGAAGTAAGTCTGAATCGATAAATATTAATCAAACCAACGGCATAAATAGGACAAACCACTGAAAATGACATGTAAAAAAATACCAAGAATCATCACCAAAACATATCAAACAGACGGCCTTGGTGGCATAGAGCCAGTCTCTCCCGAGGATGATGTTATACGGAGGGGAGCTTTAACCAGGAAGAACTGAATGGCTTTGGTGACCAACCTGGGGGCACGTCCTACGGTGTTGGAAGGATGATAGCATATACGTTGTACCGCCTCCTGAGTGAAGATCCATAGTTTAGATGGTGCTGGATGAACTTGGATCCCTCCGACCTCGAGTTTGTCTAAGCAACTCTGAAATATGATGCTGACAGAGGCACCGATGTCGATGTAGATCTATGGACGTTCTTATTGCCCACCACGGCTTGTATGGTAATAAGCGTCTTGGTGGGGCATGATCTTGGTCTTGGTCGCGTCATTGGAAAAGACGATGCTTTCACCGTCCCGAAGTCGCTTGTTCTTTGGCTCCTCGGGGATCAGTCTCCGAGCTTCAGTTTTTAATGCCGACCTCGTCGTACCTATAGGGAGTCCGGTGATGGCGTAGATTTACTCCATTGCGTTGGGGCCGTCGTCCTCGTCATCGTCAGGGTGTGTCATCGCCGAGGTCGGCCCGCAATTGTTGCCACCTCCATTCTTTCCTTTGCGCTTCTTACTTCCCGACTCGGACGTGGTGTGGTCGAGGTATTTCTTGAGCGCCCCTCCTTTGACGAGTTCATCTATCTTTGAGCTCAGGTTTTGGCAGTCATCGGTATTGTGACCATACCCCTGGTGGTAATCACAATACTTGTCCTTCGATCTCTTCTTGGATCCTCCTTTTATAGGAGGTGGTTTCGGGAAGAGCTCGGTGTGGAGTTCAAATATCTCCGCCCTTGACTTGAGCAGATGATGCGCGTTGTTGCCAGGGTTTGGCCGAGGTCCCAACCTGGACTCTATTGGGCCTTTTTTGATTCTGTCGAAGGCACTTCGGCGATCAGTGCCTCTTCCTCGGTCATCTGGCTTCTTCCTCTCGATCTTTTGCTCGTCCCATGTTTCTCTCTTTTTTCTATCCGACTCGCCCCCTTTGACTTAGTTGTCCACCAAGGTCCAGAGGCTACTAGCCGTCTTCGGCTTTTCCCTGGTGATCTCTTTGTTCAGTACACCAGGTCGGATCCCATTTTTGAACGCATTGATGATGTAGAGATCGTTACTCTCATCAATCTTGAGGGACTCCTTGATAAACAGCGAGACGAAATTTGACATCGTCTCATCTCGCCCTTGGCGGATGGTGAGCAGGTCGAATGATGGTTGCTGAGGTGGCATCTTCTGGTAGAAGCGCCACTTAAACTGATCCATGAGATCTCAAGTTGTATCTTTGCTACGGCGAGTGAGTAAACCAACATCGGGCGTTGGAGACCAGCACTTCGGGGAAGATTTTGCACATGTGAAAATCTTCCATCCCTTGATTTGCCATGTTGGTAGTATAGGCAAAAAGGAAATCAGAGGGATCTCCGAGGCCGTCGTAGGCGGCGATGTTGGGTGCCCGATATCGTTGCGGCAGGGGTGTGTCCAGGATTTCCCTGGAAAAAGGAGAGATGATCCGTCCGTGCCGGTCGAATCCCGGTAGCTCGTTGCCATCTCTCTCAAGAGGGGTGGAAGATCGATAACGACGCCTATCGTCTCTTTGATGGGGAGATCGGCTCCGTCTCTCCTCTCTTCTGTCCCGTTCAGCCACGGGGACGTTGTGCCGAGGTGAGCGACTTCGGCAGTTATACCGAGGTGATCGACTCCGTGAGTGGCGCCGGGGTGAATGATTATGGGCGATCCGTCGAGGTGATCGACTTCGGACAACGTGCCAAGGTGATTGTTCTCGGCTATCTCGTCGGGGTGAGCATCGGTCATTCTGGAGGGACGAGCGACCTCGGGCGCCCGTGACTGCCAGTCTGAGCGTTTTTTAGGTGCCTGCTCCGTTCGCCCTCTGGCTCAGGAAGTTCTGAAATTGGTTGATGTTGGCGTTGAGGAATTCGGATACAGCTCTGCCGAGGACCTCGTGAGACTGGTGGATTGCTTGTTCATCGGTGTTGAGGTCGGCATCTCCCTCTTCGGTAGGGCGGTGATCCTGAGGGTGTATAGGAAGGTCTTCTATGTAACCCTCAGGTGTGTTGTTGCTGTCGACCGCCGTGATCTCCTTTCCCCGGCGCTGCGTGACAGCTTGATCGGGGTCTTCAGACCGTCCGTTACCAAGCCACCGCAGCGCTAGGATTTGCACGAGTCCTTGCCATTGATTTTGCGTAGAAAACGAAGCTTTTTGTTCAAGTTTCCCACATACGATGCCAATGATAAATCTAGTGTATGCAAGATTTATGAAAACAGTAAAGAACACGAAAGACTTTTACGTGGTTTGATCAAAAGAAAGATCTACGTCCACGGAGGAGTGATTCCTCAATACTTTCACTATAAGCGATTACAATGAGTGTATCTAAAAGCTCGAGTATTAAAATAGTTGCCAACCCTTCTACCTTCAATCTAACCTCTATTTATACATGTTGTGGATCACTATAGATTGTTGTGGATCCCTTGCCTTGTGGGATCCGATCTCTGAAGATAATCTTGATCCTTGAATATCTCTTCTTGGATTTGATCTTGAATAGGGTTTAGATGTTGGGCTTTGGGCATAACCGCGTAGGCCGTCTGTAGGGTGAGGCCCAACACTGGGCCTCGCTATTGGGCTTGAGCGGTTAGGCCGTATCCCATCGACTATTATTTGTATGAGATATAAAGTGATAAATCCATTTATACTACTAGGAAATTATATATTAAAATTTTAGATTGGGCTAGATTGATTAAAATGGTTTGGGCAAATTAACTAAAGCATCGAAATTTATAAAAATAAGAGTTGGTCCGCCAAACAATGGGCCTCGTTTAAAAAGGCGGCATTTCTAAAAAGCCAATTGGAGAAGGGCTCGCAAATTAGTATCTTATGTAATCTAGTATGAAGCTAATCTTCTTGGCTCGATTGACCCTCGCATTACGAATGAGAATGGGATGGCCGAGTTTGTATTTTGGTTTCTACAAAGGAGAGAGAGCATACATGTGTGTTTAGAAAGGCGACTACATTGATAATGTCCTGGTCAAAAATACTATTGCAGAATCACAGTTCCTACAATGGTGGAAATTAATAAAAAAGATGTTGAAGCCGAATTTTTCCATGGCTTCACGCTTTCCCCTCCTTTTCCTCTCCTCCCTCCTCATCGCAGCGTCGTTTCGATATTCTACCACCGTCGATGGTGGCGCTCTAGAGAGAAACGACCCTTTGATCCGCCAAGTGGTGGACCAATGGGACAAACTTGCTGAAAGATAATTATCACTTAATCTGTTACATGCAGGGCGGAATGTGTTGAGGATTAGTTGCTCCTAAGTCCTAATTCTTTCACTAAACCTGTTAAAATGTGACCGGCTGCTCGACTCTGCTTCCGAGATTTCTACAGGTGGAAAATTGTATCTTATGACAGGCTTGTACTTGAGGATGTTACAAAATATATGATCGCCACAAAATATATTACCTCAATAGCGGGCAGCAGCCTTGGGTGGTTTAGGCTCGTGGCAAGCGTGACATCATTAATTATTGATATAAGTTTAGTATTTCTTTTACTATTTCAGTTAGTTGCTTTGCACGAGTCAGGCCCAATGTGTGCATGGTGGGCTTTATCTAGGTTTAGGGTTTATATTTATATTTATAGTTGTTTTCTTGGTAGAGGGAGGAGGTCTCTTTGGGGACGCATCAGAAATTGTGGGACGGCTTGCCGTAGGCCCTGTTTGAGGATTTTGTTATTTTGAATTCATATATTATCGTTCCTTTCGCCTTTCACTCTCTCATTGACCCGGTGTAGTTGTAGCAGACGGGAAGTCAGGGTTATCGATGTTGGATTTGTATACTGAAAGTAGTCTGGTTGAGCTTGTATACAATGTTTCCTGTTACCACTATTACAATCTCCTATCTGAAATGAATACTTGATTGCTTATATCTGTGTCCCCTTATCTCATATATAAGTTAGATCATACAGTGTGTAGAAGATCACAGAAGTCTGTATGATTGGTCAAGCTTAATGAGATATAAAAGTTTCACGGTGAGGCGACTTAAGGACGAGTTGTCGGTTTGAGGCTGCGGTATAGATAAGAAGTGACTTGACTTAGTTGCTTGTCTATCTTGATGCGTCTCGGCGTATTGAAGGATCACGGTGAGATGAGTTCTTCTTCGACCGTCGTGAAGAACCGAGATCTCGGTGACTTACGATGATCTAAACCTCGATAAGGTATTAGGTGAATATGAGTTCTTGACCATCACTTTGACTTGTTATGGGTGAGGTTATATGTTCTAACCCAATTCTCCGCATCTTGGGTGGTGGCGGTCTTGTGTCACGCTAGTTATCATGTCAGTCACCGTATCCGTTTAGGATGATGGCGTCCCATTAAGGAGCTCAAAAGGTTTATTGTACTAAACCTGCGGTTGAGTTAGCTCAGTACAATAATAAGGTTGAGTGGTACTACTTAAGGAAATGAAGTTATGTCGTTTAAGCGATCAGTTGCTATAAATGATTAATGGACGTTCGATATCTTAAATACGGGATTCGTAATGTCTAAGTGCAAGCGACTCAACCCGGTAATAAAGGGGTAAGTCGACATTCTTTCTCTAGTGGCATGATCGAATGTTTATAAATTAATTTATGTTAAAATTTGAACATAAGATAATTAATTTATTTGAGGCCCGTCTTTATTCCTTGCATTTGATCCTGGGGCGTTTGGCCCATCTAGGCCCTAAGCTAGAGGAAAATCGGCGCCTATGTGCTCACGTTGGAAGATTTTATTCTCTTTATCCATAAGGATATAATTATATTTATGGTATATGCATAGATCCTTTCATATAAGATTATGGTAATAATCATGAGGTATGGAAATAATCACGAGTATGGAAATAATCCTAAGATTATGGTAATATTCCATATGGATTATGGTAATATTCCATATAGGATTATGGTAATATTCATATAGGATTAAGGTAGTGCATTATAAATATAAGGTATGAGATAAAGTCTAGGTTAATGCTCATTAAACTAGCATATTTTACCAACTCCATTATCGAGTGTGAGTTTGAAAGTTGTTCCATAGAGCATTGGGTGATTTTCGAAGCATTCTCCATAGATCGTCCTCGCTCGGCGTTGGAGATTGGGCGGCGGGATCTGATCCGGAAGGTCGCCGCAGTCTCGACCGTTCGATCCATTCATCGTTCGATCCATCGGCGGATCGAGGTAAACGCAGAAAACCCAGCGTGTTGCGATTAATTATATAGGCATACTGGGTTTATAATCAGTATGGTGAATTAAACACCAAGATGGATCCTCGGGCGAGGTTAACATCGTTTTCCCTTGTTGGTATCGAGCACGGGATCGAGAATCTTGGCTCATTGGATTAATTCGCGTTTGATTATTCGTGCGTTTTTATAATTAATGGTTTATGGTTCATCGTGGCTCGTTTGTTATTTTGTCGGTTTTGTTTTACACCGAGAAAATCCGTGGTTAGATTAGATTTTATTACGTAAATCTTATGCGTAAAGAAAAACGAAGGCGAAAGAGCGAAGAAGCGAACGGCGGGAAAAACGGTGCTCGGCGGTCATCGGGCGGTATCTCGCGGCGAGCCTCGCGATCGCGAGGCGATCGGGAGAACGCGGCGGCGGCGTGCGTTCGCGCCGGATCCCAGGCGCCGCGGCGATCGGCGATCGGCGATCGCGGATCTGACGCAAACAAGCGGCGGCGAGCTAGCGAGCGGCGAGCGGCGCGTTCGGGACTACCGGCGCTTGGAGTAACTTGATCGCGGTTCGCGTTTGCGGCGGCGGCGTCTCGGCGGCGTTCGGGCGTCTTGCCGCATGTCGCGCTCGTCGGTCGCGGTGCGCCTTAGCGACCGAGGTAATCGAGGACAGGCGTGGGACGGTGGTGGTGGGGTGACCTTGCCCTGGCGGCCTAACGCGATTGGGCCGACCGGCGGACCCGTTTTCAGTTTTCCGGCCCGTGCCGGGTGCCGAGGCCCATTGTTGAATCGGTCCGTGCCCGAGCACGCGAGCCCGTTCGATGTTTTATTACGTACTTTGTAAATCTATAATAGATTAGATTTTATTGTCGGGTTTCACGATTGGGCGCGATGAGCGTTTATTTTTTTTATCGTTCATATGCATGTCGTGGATGTTTAAATTATCGGTAGCATGCTATGTATGTTTATATTCGTTGACAAACCTTTAAGTGTTTTCGTTTGGATGCGCATAGTAAGCATCTAGGTTTATCGCGTTTATCAAGCTTTTTAGAATTCTGCGAGCATGTTTTACATGTTGGGTTCTATAGAAAAGCATGCTAGGATCGTGATCGCATGGTCAAACCTTTTGAATAAAAGACTAAGCAAGCAACCCGACAAATTAATTTTCAAATTAAAATGTCGAGACCTCCACTTTTGATCTCTAAACAAAGTGAGGCCTTGTTGATGGCGATCCACGCGTGGCTTGCTTACCTTTTTATCATAAGTTTGTTAGATGAGATTTCTAAATAAAACCTTTTAAATCTATTGAGAAGTGGGAGTTTCATGTGGCGTCGCGTGGCTTACATGTGCGATTTTCATAAGTTCTCTAGAGATAGATATAAAATGAGATAACAAAAGAATTTGAATTGGGCGGTATGGTCGTGTGGTATACCAATTCTAAAATTCAAATCTTCTTTTTAAAATGTGGTCATTGTAGACATCACTCCAGTACTTCATGAAGTCCCTTCTTGCGATAGTGATGTGGTAGTAAGGTCGATCATTAATTTCATTTGTCGTAAGGATAAGTTGACATGGATTGAAATTAAGCGACTAAAGGTATATTTTAGATGCAGTGGGGGTTCGTGTAATAGCGTCCACGCGTGGCTTGCATTGGGTTCCTTGGGCGATTGGAGGTTTGATTAATATTGTTTTATCAAAGGTTACAATATTGTTTTCACAATTATATCGATCGTATGTTATGTGTTTTACATTGTTTCGAGATATGTCTCTTCATACGATTATCAATATGCTTAAAATCCGTTATCGGTCAAATTTTATCAGTGGAAGCGAAACATGGAATATGTTCTTATCGAAGAACACATGTTTGTCTCACTACTCTAAACCGATGCCACTTCTGGAGCGTGACATTGATGGCGAGTCAGCGAGACTTTGGAATAAGTCGAACAATATGGCTAAATCTATATGATGACTACGATGTCAAACTGCAGTTCTGACATCGATCGATGGTGAGCCTGACGATATTTGGTCGAGTCTCGAGAGTAAGTTTGGGCGATCGGATCGGACGATCGCTTCCACCAATGAGAGAAATCTTGGCGTGTAAGATGGAAGAAGGAAGTTGGTCCATGAACATGTCTCCATGACTCGTCATGGATGTCTTGATCGGTTGGGAGGAGGTATTGGGTGACAGGTCGATATCATCCTCAATACAACGCCCAAGTCTTTTGAGAACTTCGCGTGAATGCGATCATGAGCAAGACGAGTTTACATAGTCGGTTGCTTAATGATCTCGTTCTTTGCGGAAGGAGTTATGGGAAAAGACTACTGCTGCGCATCTAAGGGCCCAAAATTTTCATCGTAAAATGGAAATGAAAAGGGGTGCCAAAGTGGTAGAAGCGAGGCAAATAGTGGGAGTAATGGGACAAGAACATGGTTGCACGGAGGCGAAGAAGCGAAGGAGAGGCAAAGTGCTTCAAGTGCAGTGGTGGGCATTGGAGGCCAAGTGCCCATGCTCGAGGCTCAGTGCATGGTTTGCTTTAATGTGAAACATGTTTAGCGACTTGTTCTACCCGTTCTTGGGTAGTAGATCAGGTATGCGATCATGTTGTTACACCTGCACGGTTCTGCGGACAAGGGAGGGTTTGATGGCGAGATAACGATCTCCATAGACACGTGTGTTGGCTTGGAATGTTTCTTTATGTTTTGGGACAAGTTTTAGTTTTGAAAGGCGTTTTATATGTGCGGATTTTGGGAACCTTGTTTACTGTCGGTGTTTACTCATGGATATTATTTTTTGATAGTGGTGTTTCTCATAAGAAATGAGCGAGTTATACGTGTTGGCACCTTATATAATTAAGCTTTATACTATTTACGCAAAACATAATACTATAACTATGTTGCATCTTATGAACCAAAAAGAAAGTTTTCTTGTGAAGATGACTCTACTTTTCTGGCATCTTAGATTAGGTCACATCAATCTAAATAGGATCAGGGGCTAAGAATGGGCGTTGGGTAATCCGGTTACTCGTTCCGATCTGCGAATCTGTATAGAAGGTAAAGTGTCGACAGACCATGCGAAGGGTTATAGAGCGAAGAAATGTTGGAGTTAGTCCATTCGACACTGTGTGGACGATGTCACTGGCTCGTGGAGAATGCAGTATTTTTCACTTTCATTGTGATTACTCGAAGTGCGGATCGTATACCTTCACATAAGTCGAGATGCTTTGAGAAATTAAGAGTTTAAGGCGGGAGTGGAGGCTAGGTAAGTGTCAAGTCCTTTGCTTGATGCGATCGCGGTGGCGAATACCTCGATAGAGTTTATGGACTATCTTGTGAAGTGTGGGATTACTCCGGTAGCTTCACGACACCTCACACGAAAATGGTGTGTCGGGAAAAATAGGACTCTTTTGAAATGGTTAGATCTATGATGAGTTATGCTACATTGCTATTTGATTACGGGATATGCCTTGAGATGGCGGCATACTTGCTAAATCTAGTACCATCAGTCGATCGAAAAGACCCTTCGAGTTGTGGTTTGGGATGAGCCGGTTTAAACCACATAAGGATATGGGGCGATCCGGCTGCATGTCTTTGAACGAAGGCGACAAGTTGGAGGCTAGATCCGGCAGAGACTTTTTGGCTATCTAGAGGGCGAGGTGGTTTATTCTATAGTCCTAAGGATCGGAAGGTGTTATTAGCACTAATGCTCGATTCTTAGAAAGGACTACATGAAATCATAAGTCAAAGTTGAAATCATTCTTGAAATTAGAAGATGATCGTGTTCCACCAGGAATTAGGCGAAGGTGCGAGATTCGAGTCTGTGGGAGGGATGCGACACGGATACTTGAAGGTTGAAGTGGGTGGAGTTCCTGGAGATACGGCCTCATGTGGTACCTACACGACAAGTTGTCAGTTAGAGAACCACAAGTTCGCACCACGTTGCCATTGTGCTGTAGACCTAAATCGTAGTGGGAGGTTGTCGTCGACCGGGCGATTTATGTTCGTGGGTGAATCTTGTCCCGTGAGACAGAACATGCGATAATCGACCATGGACATCGGGAGCGTCAAGATATTGATGCAGATCATGGCACACGCTATGGACTTAATGGAGTCCATGTGACTATGGATGTATATGAAAGACACCTCTACGGATGGCAGGAAGCCATAGGTAGTAAGTGGATATCGAGAGGAAGAGATTCGATGGAGGGTTTCGACTTTTAAAGCGAGGCTTGTGAAAGGGTACACTGAGTTGAGGGCATCGATTTGATGAGACCTTTTACGTGTGATGCTCAGATCCATCGAATTCTTACGGCCATAGCGACCCATGAACACAGAGGTTTGGCAAATGGATGTTAAAACCGCTTTTCTAAGCGGTTACCTTGAGAAGGTAGAACATCTATATCGCAACGAAGGTTATGTGGTAAAGGTGAAGAGCATCTAGTATGGAGCTTAAGAAGTCCATTTATGGACTTAAGCGAACCTCGATCATGGAACTTACGCTTTGGCAGGTGGTAAAGTCTATGGATTTACCGTTGCCTAGCGAGTTGTGTGTCGGTTAGATGTCAGCAGTGATGTGGTATTTCTTGCACTTTAGTAGATGACATCCTTCTAGTTGGCAACAACGTGAGCTATTGTAGGCGTAAAGAGTTGGCTATCCGATCGGTTTCAAATGAAGACTTAGGAGATGCGGCGTACATTCTTGGGATCAGGTTTCAGAGATCGCAAGAAGAAAATATTGAGCTTATCTCGGCGTCTTACATTGATCTTGTGATTACTCGTTTTAGTGTCGACCGCGAAAAGGATTGCTACCTTCGGACATGGCGTTCCTTTATCTAAGCATGATCACCTATATTTACAAAGGAGATAGAAATGAGACAAGTTCCTTACTTCGCCGTGGGAAGTCTTATGTGCATAATGCTATGCACGAGGCCGATATACGCTATCAGGTGGCATAGTAGTGAATATCGATCTAACCACGACAAGCTCATTGAATGACTGGCATATACTCAGTACACGAAAAGGACTCGAGATTATAGGCTGGTTTACCATGCGAGATAGTCTAATGCCTTTGGGTTATCTTTCAGGTTCCAAGTGGCCGTGATGAGAAAAATCGACCTCGGGCTATGTGTTTACTTGGGAGGTGGGCGGTATCTGGCGGTGCAAGCGATGCATTCGGACTCTACCATGGAGCGAATATGTGCGCTTGAGGCTTCTAAGGAGGGTATGGTTGAGAACTACCTCGTGGATCTGGGTGGTGACGGTTTGCCCAAAGTATCATAGTTTCTTGTGATAACTCGGTGCGATGGCAAACTCGAGAGAACCACGGACCCCCAACGACAAAACACATGAGAGAAAGTACCATATCATAGAAAGGTTGGGCGAGGGTGGCGTCTTTGATTGAAAAAGATTGATCTGACGAAAAATCTAGCGGATCCATTCACGAAGACACTGCCATAAAAGTCTACGATGAACACGTTAGAGGACTTGGATTAGGAGATGGCACTTAGAAAGAAACTTTTGTATAAGTGGGAGAAGCAAAGTGATGGTTGTTTGTAATAGCTAGTGAAAGACACATTGTATACTAAAGTTTGCTTTAGTATAAGTGGAGATTGTTGGATTTGTATCTTGAAAGCGATGCGGTTGAGCTTGTATCTAATGTTTCTGTTACCACTATTACAATCTCATTAAATGAATACTTGATTGCTTATATCATGTCCTTATCTCATATATAAGTTAGATCATACGATGTGTGAAGATCACGAGTGCGTATGATTGGTCAAGCTTAATGAGATATAAAAGTTTCTGGTGAGCGACTTGGGCGAGTTGTCGGTTTAGTGCGGTATAGATAGAAGTGACTTGGCGTGGCTCTTGTACTATCTTTGTGCGTCTCTGACGTATTGAAGGATCACGGTGAGATGAGTTCTTCTTACGACCGTCGTGAAGAACCGATCTCGGTGACTTCGATGATCTAAACCTCGATAAGGTATTAGGTGAATATGAGTTCTTGACCGTCACTTTGACTTGTTATGGGTGAGGTTATATGTTCTAACCAGATTCTCCGCATCTTGGGTGGTGGCGATCTTGTATGTCAGCTAGTTATCATGTCAGTCAAGTATCCGTTTGGATGATGGCGTCCCTTAAGGACTCAAAGGTTTATTGTACTAAACCTGCGGGTTGAGTTAGCTCAAGTACAATAATAAGGTTGAGTGGTACTTAAGAATGAAGTTGTGTCGTTTTAAGTCGATTGCTATAAATGATTAATGGATTCGATATCTTAAATACTGAGGATTCGTAATGTCTAAGTGCAAGCGACTCAACTCGGTAATAAAGGGTAAATCGCATTCTTTCTGAGTGGCGTGATCGAATGTTTATAAATTAATTTATATTGGGTGAACAAAGATAATTAATTTTGAGGCCGTCTTTATTCCTTGCATTTGATCTGGTGGCCATCAGGCGCCCCTAAGCTGAGAAATAAAACCTATGTGTATTGGCAGAGATTTTATTCTCTTTATCCATAAGGATATAATTATATTTATGGTATGTGCTAGATCCTTTCCGTATAAGATTATGGTAATAATCACGAGGGTATGGAAATAATCACGAGGTATGAAATAATCCTAAGATTATGGTAATATTCCATATAGGATTATGGTAATATATATAGGATTAGGTAGTGCATTATAAATATAAGGTATGAGATAAAGTCTAGTTAATGCTCATTAAACAGCATATTTTGATCACTCCATTATCAGAGTGTGAGTTTCGAAAGTTGTTCCATAGGCATTGGGTGATTTTCGAGCATTTTCTCCATAGATCGTCCTCACTCGGCGTTGGAGATGGGCAGCGGATACAGTCCGGAAGGTGAAGCACGAGTCCGACGCGTTCGATCCTTCATCCGTTCGATCCAGCCTCGCGATCGAGGGCTGCGAAAAACCCCAGCGTGTTGCATTAATTATATGAGCGCATCTGGGTTTATAATCAATGTATGGTGAATTAAACACCGAAGATGGATCCTCGGGAGGTTAGTATACGTTTTCCTTGATCGATTCCTCGGGGTGGTGTTCGCTGACGCTCTACAAGACCGTCGTCAAAATTTCCTCACCTTTTAATGTAAAATCAAAATATTACTCCATTCCTAAAATGCATGTCGATGGTTTTATCTTGCATTATTATTATTACAGACTCTTACGTATTATGAGAATATTTATTAGCTGCATCGATCCGGTATCTTGTATATCTTGGCGTGATACTTATGTAGTGGTTATTTTGATCGAACAAAACACACTCAAATTACTCATGATAAATGCGTAAATGTATGGCGTGATAAGTTAACGAGTGGTCTCTCAAGGAAAAACTGCGGAGGCCATTGTTGGTGTTGCCCTGACAATTAATTAAACTCCTAACATCAGCGGGGTTTGATCATCTTTGGAATTGAAATACGGAGATTAAGCATCCTAGCTGGGGTTGTCGATCGAGCTAAACAAATAAGCGATAAATCTGAGACTAGGGTTGTCGATCCACAGTAGAATTCTGCGATAAATCGCGGTAAATAAAAGCATATGCGATTCTATTATTCATAGGGTTTGTCGATCCAATCTACTAATTGCAAATAAGCAGCGATGAAATCATTACGTAATATAAATCACAACATGAGAATCATCCCACTCACTATGAATTGAATTCAAGAATCACAAATAATAAACTATGAAATGTGATTCCCGAGGGAAAATCAAACGCAAAATTGATAACAAGATTATTCAGATGATGAACGAGAGACATAGAATTAAATCTAACTATTATCATTACTTGTGAAGAAGAAATGGGAAGAAACGATGGAGAGCCGTATGAGAAACTTCGAGCGGAAGAACCCATTTTGACCTAATGCGGAATATATAAAAATGAAAGTGGCCTGAGTTACAGGCCATGCGTTCAAAATACGTTCGACTTGAAAAACGCCGGTTGGGGTTGGCGCGATTGTAAATCATTCGACTTAGACCGATTGACTTGTATCTTGTATTGTGGGAAAGTTACGCCTTCACAAATGGCTACGCTCATTGTAGGATTTGGTGAAGCGTTATGGCGCCTGAGATGAGATAACCGGAGGCGGCGTTGACTGGTATTAGTGAGCTTTCATGTTGTCTGACGTCTGAAGTGGCGCAGGGTTTTGGTGGGAGGCGGACCGCGGTTCATCTGACGAGAGAGATGTGAGGGTGGCGCTCGCTTAGTAAGTATGTTGGAGTTAAGCGTCGGTGTGCAGCGGTGAGCGAGGCTTGTTGTCTTGTGTGCATGGCGGTTGGGCCTCGGGTGAAGATGGTCTTCAAGGGTACCAGTGTGGCAAACTTTGGTACCCAGCCATGGCGTATGGAAACGAACTTGGTGGGAAGACTGTCGCGGGCTTGGTGGTGGCTGGAATGGAGGAAAGCGCGAGGGTAGGGGCAGGCTTGGCCGGATTGGTGTATACATGTGGGGCGGGCGGTGGTGAGCAGGGTCTTGGAGTGGGACTCGGCCGTCTGACGGATAATCCTATCGCGACTTGACGATTGGCCCGTTCGCCCCGTCGTAACTCCGATTGTGCAGATTTCGCCTCTCGAACTCCAGCGAGATCATCTTACGATATACGATCCTTGGCCCTCCAATTTATTCTATTTAATGCCGTTTTCTACAAAACATCGAAGCGACGATGTAAGTCCGAATCGATAAATAATCAAACAGCGGCATAAATAGGACGAACAACGAAATGACACGTAAAACAATCGAGAATCATCACAAAATCATGACCAACAACCCCCAACATCCATTTGCTTTCTCAATGAGTCATACTAATAAGAATAGGGAAGATAATTCATGCAACTTAACTCTATTCTAATCAATCAAATCTCTTTTGCCATTAAACTTGGTGTTCTATTCAAGATAATCGAAATAAATCGAAACGATTGACTTCCAATAAATAAAAGGTAATCTACTTCGGACGCACTCTCGTTGAGGGGTGAACTAACTAATGGGTCATATTAGCAACAAGTTTCTTTTATAAAGCACAAAGAATGTTTTATGTTTTGAAACAATATTAGAAAGGTGAACTCTCGATGCTCGAGGTCTCCTAACGTGGTTTCCATGTCCATTTCTCAATTAACGACAAAGAGGACATAATCCTCATCTCCATATCGAACAATCTCAACAAAATCTTGGAGCTTATCATTCTACCATTTTCTACTTCTTTTCACATTTTTATTTATAAAATGAAACAAGTATATAGGCAAACAATGTTAACACTACCCTAACATAGGGACAAATCACTCAATTTTCTCTATTCAATTTCTATCAATCCAGTCTAACTCGATTCACTTATACCGAATCATATATCATTAAAGTTTGAAAATTGAATCGATTATGACCCATAGAGTTGATTGCACAAATCGAAGATCTAACTACTCCCAAGACAAAGCTTATGTCGAACAATCAAAATAAGCACAAGAGCGCGTCATTAAGCATACGAAGATATATAAACGGCTGCCCGCGGTAAACATCACACTCTAAATCGAAACGCATCCCAGGTGCTCAAACGATAAAGCTCAAAAATAACCATAGGATGATACTTCCACGATAATCGGCAGATATGTCGATGTGAGTTAGGAGCTCGGCTTAAATCTCAGGTGATCAAAATATAAAACCTTCCTTCCCAAATTCAAACAAGACTAGCGATAAGGCCAACAGACGGATCGAACAACGAAACAAGCCAAAAGAAGAAAGAAAGAAAAAGAAAATAAAAATCCGTGGTAAACTCCCACTGATTACTCAATTAGCGTCGTGAGCACGGCGTGTTCAAACCACAACGGACTATCCATAGTCTTCACTGCGAATACCATCTCGACCGAGCATCGGTGTGAACCGTATAAGCGGGAAGGCGGAAGAAAACAAACAACAAATCATTTAAGCAAAAGTGAACATCCTATTCTCTAAAAGAAAATAGATGACATCAATTCCCAAAGCACAATTCTTTGGTGAATTAGGATCTTGACATACTATAGAATTACCTGACTTTTGTTATCCGTTGTATCCTCCTAAAGGAACCCGTACTCAATTGTTGAGGTGGTGCAATCACTTCCGAGTGGGCTTTGGATGTTGCAACCATGCTGTATTCATATTCGTCGATGCAGTATCAACTTCTGTGGCTCACGATTTTGCTCCGCCATCCTCACGTGCCCATTTTCCACCATTTCCGCACTCAATCGCTGCGGCTCTTGAGGTGGCTCTCCACTCATCTTGATAATTGGAGTCCTTTCAGAGTAGTGACCGTGAGACTGATCGGGTTGGTGTGGGAAAGGTTCATCGATGTCTCTTCCACCCAATTCTCAATATTTGGGTCACTTTCTAGACGATGACCTTTGGACAATTGGATTGATCTGGAAGTTCCTCCACGTCTTGCTTGAGTTCATGGCGCTCGGACATATCTATTGCGTCTCCAAGCGATAAGGTGAAGCGTTCTGACATCAACCTTGGACTAAAGCATCCAGTTTTTGAATGGATAACCTGCTTGAGTTAACTACGCTCATGGTCTCGATGCGTGGATACGTACTGGTCTTGATTGATGGCAGGCTTGGTATTGTGGATATAGTCTTGAGTTGGAGGTGGTTGTTGTAGGGTACTCATATTGAGGTGGAGGATGTGGTTGCTCCGTGTAGCATTGTGGATTGATCCTCGTATTCTTTATGCGGTTGTTCGATGGGGATTGGAGGCTTGATCACCTAAAATGCGGTGAGTGGTTGATCGATATGGATTATGGCATTGCTGGGATGAGATCATCGCTGATGCTCGTAGCTAGCGGACATCCTCGGAAAAATCGGGTGAAGCCTCTTGAAGAAGAATTTGCAATATGGGGCTTTCCCAAGCCACGCACCACATTGATGCGCTTGGTAACCTGTGCAGACACCAACAACAAAAACAAGATCACGCCGCGGGGAAAATAGCGAAACATAACAAAAGAAACGGAAAACAAACAACCTGAACAATACGCCTAAAGTTTTCCCGACAGCAGCGTGAATTTGATCGAACTAAAAACACACTCAAATTACATACCAACATGCGAGGGTACGTGGCGTGATAAGTTAACCACGAGTGGTCTCTCAAGGAAAACTTAACGGGGCATTGTTAGGTAGTTGCGCCTGAAAGCAATTAAATCTAAACATTCTAACATCAGCGGGGTTTTGATCATCTTGCGAATTGAAATACGGAAATTAAGCATCTAGCTGGGGTTGTCGATCCAGAGACTAAACTAATAAAGCGATAAATCTAGACTAGGGGTTGTCGATCCCTGGTTGAACTACTGGCGATAAATCAGCGGTAAATAAAAGCATATGCAATTCTATTAATCATAGGGTTTGTCGATCCCTAATCTAAATCTAATTACAATAAGCGAAAGCGATAAATCATTACGTAATATAAATCAGCGGAACATGAGAATCCAATCCTGATCGCTATGAATTGAATTCACAAGAATCACAAATAATAAACTATGAAAATTGATTCTAAGCGAAAATCAAGCATAAATTGATAACAAGATTATTGATGATGACAAGAGAGAACATGAATTAAATCTAACTATTATAAAGTTCTTGTTATGCGAAGAAATGCGGAAGGAAACCGATGGAGAACATGTGGTATTAAACTTCGAGAACGGAAGAACCACTTTTTAATAATGCGAATATATAAAAAATGAAAGTGGCCTTGGGTTACGGCTAGCGGTTAATACGTTAAACTTGGCGAACTTTGAAGAGGGTTGGCGCGGTTGTGAAATCATTACGACGTTGACGAATGCCGGTTACATTCTTGTATTGGGAAGGTTACGCCTCCTGAAATGAGCGGCTTATTGTGGCGCGAGGAGTTTGAGTGAGTGGCGTTGGTGAATCTTAGGATGAGATAGCGGGAGGCGAGTCTGGAGTTGGGCATGGCTTTGGAGCTTTCGCGTTGTCCGACCTTGTAGTGAGCACGCAAGGTTTCGGTGGTAGGCGGCGACCAGCGGCATACGACGAGCGAGGAGATGTCGGGTGTGCGCTCGCTTAAGTGAGCCACTGGTTGCGGCGTGCGGGTGTTGGCGAGCCTTGTGCATGGCAACTGGCGAGGCTGAGCCAGGAGTGAAGATGAGCGGGTGCCAGTGACTGGGCTATGTAGAGAAAGCTAGTTTTAGCCACCGAGCCCAGGATCTATCTTGGATATTTAATTACCATAAATTGATTATATTCTAGCATGGTCTATATAATTAATTGCAACACGTGAGGGGTTTTTCTCGTGTTTACCTTTGAATCATCGGGGATGAATGGATCGATCGGATCGAGACTCGTGCTTTGATCTTTGGGTTGATCCGTTACCAATCTCCAGCTCGGTGAGGACGATCTATGGAGAATGCTGGAGAAAATCACCCTAAGCTCTTAAAAATCCGAAAAACTCTTATTTTTCTTAGGAATTCTTGAAAATTATGGTGTTAATGTGATCATTAACCTGACATTATCTCTTACCTTATATTTATAATGCATACCATAATTCCACAAAAGGATCCATGCCATATCCATAAATATAATTATATCATTATAGGATAAAAGAGAATAAAATCTTATCATAGTGAGCTATAGGAGCGATTTCCAAGAGCTTACAACTTTGGATGGGCAGCCGGGATCAATCACGAGGAATAAAGATGGGCCTCAATAAATTAATTATCTTATGTTCAGCGAAACATAAATTAATTTATAAACATTTATTCATGCCACTAGAGAATAATCTTGACTTACCCCTTTATTACCCGAAGTTGAGTCGGGACTTGCACTTGAGTTTGCAAATCCTCGTAGTTTAAGATGTCGAGTGATGTTAATTATTTATGCTAATCATTGCAAAATAATTAATATCTTTAATTCATAAGCGTTACCACTCAACCTTATTATTGTACTTGAGCTAACTCACTTGAAGGGTTTGTAAAAGCAATAAACCTTTCTGAGCTCATAAGGGGCGTCATCGTCCTAAGCGGATACGGTGACTCGTCTGAGATAACTAGCGTGACATCTACACCACCACCGAATCAGGAATCTTTGGTTCAGAACATATAACCCTACTTGTAACAGTCGAGTGTATGGTGATTACTCATACTACTTAATACCTTATCGAGGTTTAGATCGCCGTAAATCACCGAGATCTTGGTTCTTCACGATGGTGGGATGAAGAACACATCTCGTGATCCTTGATACGTCGAGACATACCGGCGTAGACAAGTAACCAGTCGAGTCATTTCTTATCTATACAGCGACCTCTGCCAATAACTCGTCCTCAAGTTGTCTCGGTACAGAAACATCAGATACAAGCTCAACCAAACCGCCAAAGATATAAATCCAACACGGGTTTCATGGCCAACGCCTGCCGCTCGCTAGTTTCCGCAGACGCTGCTGTTCACGCCGCGATTCGACCACTGCCGACCGGGCGCGCCAGTGATCTCGTGGCAACGCGACGCCTGCCGCCCGCGTCTCCCGATCGCCTCGCTGACCGCCGGTGCTCTCGCGAGAACCGCCGTGTGGATCGCCGAGTACCTGCTTTTTCCTGCTGCTTCGCTCTTCGCTCTTTCCCTTCGCTTCTTTTACGTGATAAGATTTACGTAATAAAATTCTAATCCAACCACGGATTTTCTCGGGTAAAAACAAATCCGCACAAAAACAATAAACGGTGCCACGATGAATCTATCAACCATTAATAAAAACGCACGTAATAATCAAACGTGAATTAATCCAACGTAGCCAAGATTCCGATCCCGCACGATACCAATCGGTGGAAAAACGATGTTAACCCTCGCCCGAGGATCCATCTTGTGATTTAATTCACCATACATTGATTATAAACCAGATGCGCTTATATAATTAACCGCAACACGCTAGGGTTTTCGCTGGTTTACCTTCGATTCAGAGGTGATGAACAGATGAATGATCGAACGATCGAACTGCTTTTGACCTTCCGGGATCGTATCCGCCGCCTCAATCTCCAACGCCGAGTTTGAGGACGATCTATGGAGAATGCTTCTAAAATTACCCAACTGCTCTCTGACAACTTCGAAAATTCTCAAACACCGAAATGAGATGTACGAAATATAAATGGTGTTAATGAAAGATTAACCTAGACTTTATCTCATACCTTATATTTATAATGCTACCTAATCCTCATATGGAAATTACCATAATCCTATATGGAAATTACCATAATCCTATATGGAATATTACCATAATTCAGTGATTATTTCCATACTCGTGATTATTTCCATACTCGTGATTATTACCATAGTCTTATATGAGGTCTGATCATATACCATAAATATAATAATATCCTTAGTAGGATAAAAGAGAATAAAATCTGCCAAGGAGCTATATGCGATTTTCTCGACTATGCGGCCTAGCGGGCCACCGAGGATCAAAATGCAAGGAATAATAGACGGGCCTCAAACAATTAATTATCTTATTTCAACAATATATATTTATAAACATTCGATCACTGCCACTAGAGAAAGAATGTCGACTTACCCTTTATTACCGGTTGAGCATCGGGCTTGCAACTTAGACATTACGAATCATCGATTAAGATATCGAACCATTAATCATTTATAGTAACTCATCGCTAAAAACGACATCAACTTCATTTCCTAAGTAGTACCACTCAACCTTATTATTGTATTGAGCTAACTCAACCTGCGGTGGTTTAGTACATAAACCTTGAGTTCTTAAGGACGCCCATCCTAAACGGATACGCTGACTGACATGTATAACTAGCTGGACATACAAGCACCATCACCACCCAAGATGCGGAGAATCGTTAGAACATATAACCTCACCATAACAAGTCAAAGTGATGGTCAAAACTCATATCTCACTAATACTTATCGAGGTTTAGATCATCGTAAGTCACCGAGATCTCGGTTCTTCACGACGGTCGAAAGAAGAACACATCTCACCGTGATCCTTCAATACGCCGTAGACGCATCAGATAGAAAGCAACTAAGTCAAGTCACTTTATCTATATCGGCAGCCAAACCGACAACCCGCGGTCTTAAGTCGCTCACCGTGAAACTTTATATCTCATTAAGCTCGACCAATCATATGACTCTCGTGATCTTCACACAATCGTATGATCTAACTATATAGAGATGACGATATAGCAATCAAGTATTCATTAGATAGAGATTGTAATAGGTAACAGGAAACATTGTATACAAGCTCAACTGCATAACTTCTCAAAGATACAACCAACAGCTACGAGGTCAAGTTCTTCATTCGGAGGCAAGCTCGGCCACGTACGGAGGAGTCAAGTCAAACATAGGGTGTCAAGAAGAGAGTGGACGAGCTTCAGTTCGGCTGGAAGTTGAGGAGAAGTTCGATCGCTATGGCAGTATACAAATCATGCCGGGCATTCCGAGTATGAGAGGCCATTCGCCGGGGTGGGGATGACCATCTCCGAGCCGGCTAGTTAAGTTGAGACCACGCTCGCTGTGTAAGGCATGACGAACATGGTCTAACTCCGGCAATTTCTGTGAGCGCTTGTCGAACTCGAAAAGGATAGGAGGTCTATACGACTATCGTGAGCTCGCCAACCACAGCTGGGGGAGCCTGCCACCACCGGCGATGCTTCTTCCGCTGCCTGGGCTTCTTCATCTCGCTAGACTTCGCCATTGTTCAATCCTTTTTCTCATGGAGTGGCGAGCTCAAGAGAGGCATTTCATGACCCAAGAGAGGCGAGACCTCAAGGGACCGAAGTTCAAGGCCATCGAGTGGTCGAGGTCGCCTTTATGACCTAGAGATCGGGTTACAGGTTTCAAGATAGACCGAGGACGCAGGTAGGTAGAATTAGTATGATTTAACTGCTGAATCTCGATTTTTCTAGGATCGCTCGCTTTTTCCCGCCCCAGGCCCTCTTCTGCCCTCGTAATATGTAAACCGATACTTTGAAATAAGAATTATTTTTCTTCGCTTGGTTGACTCTTTAAGAACACTTCACCGAATTAACAGCAATGTAGGTCGCTTGGCCGTCTCGCTTTCACGAAGGTATTCATCCCCTAATAAACGGGTAGTTCGCCTTCATACTAACGTAGTCCATCCCTAAATAACGAAGGTAGTTCGCCTCGACGAAGGTAGTCATCCTAAATAAACGAAGATAGTTCACTCAGACGAAGGCATTCATCCCTAAATAAACGGGTATTTCGTCTCGCACGGTCAAGTGGTCTCGCTTTGGCAAGAAGTATTGCTCGGTGGTCCCCTTCCCCAAGTGAACGGAGGTATAGGTTCCTTTTTGACAAGTTTTATCGCTAGTGGGTCCCCCACGCTGCTTAGTTCATCCGTATTAAACGGTTGTAGTCGCCTCCGTCGGTATAGTTCATCCGGGTATAGTTAATAGTTAATAGATAGTATGCATAAGTGACAAACAAAACATGCAAGAAAAAGATTTTATTGACAGAGACCACGAATAACAAAACAAGACCAAAGAAGCAAATGAATAGACTCGATGACACGATCAACAGACTCAACTCTTCGACACTTATGCAAAATATTTCTTTAGATGAACGATGTGCCACGATTTGATATCCGATATATGAGAGAGCTTGTATGACCCTTCCCGAGGACTTCAAAGGACTGCACGGTCCTTCCCATGTGGCTTCCAGCCATCGAAGCTATGGTTTACCGACTTCATTATTTCAAGCACGAGGTTGTCTACTGAATTGTTTCCGACTACACGCTGGTTGTAATAACCGAGCTACTTGTTGCTTATACCATTTCCTTTGATGGTAGGCGAGGTCTTTCTTTCGAGCGTATCTAGATCGCTTCGAGATTTTCCTCGCTTGCTTCAAATGAGAAGTGAATGGGGCTCGGCATACCCGATCTCATGTGATCACCGCTCGTTCCGTATGCCAAACTATAGGGTGTTTCTCCGCTCGGTCCGAGGTGGTTCGACACGACATAGGCGTGTAAATTTTCCACCCACCCCTTTACCGATCGAGGCGAGTCTTCGAGTCCTTTCACGATTGTCCCGTCACGACTTGCTTGACCATTTGCTTGAGCGACGGAGGTGAATTTTTGTCGGATCCAAGTTTCGCACCATTCTTCAACGCTATCCGTGAATTGTGTCCCATTATCCAAAACAAGGATACGAGGGACGCCGAATCGACACACGATGTTCTTCCGCATTGAGGGCGCTTGTTGTGATTTTACCAAGGGTTCGCTTCCACCCACTTCGTGAAGTAGTCGATCATGACAATCAAGAATTGAACCGCTCGAGCTTCGCGAAAGTATCACGATATCGATCCCCATCGCATAAATGGCCAAGGGCTTTCATGAGCGGTTTCGCTTGAGGTAGCTCGCACGCTTCATGGATTCGCACCGGACATTTCTTCACGAGATCGATTGAGTCCCGAACACCGCCGCCATCAGATCCTCATCGCATGACTTTCTTCGACAGCGCCGGGTCCGGCGACTTCCACACGATCCTTCATGCATTTCGTAGACGTTGTTAGCTCGGTTCCGAAGAGTACCGGAGGTATGATTTTCTATAGAGAATTTCGCCTGCCGATATCGCAGTAGATTTGCTCAAGATCTTCCTAGCCTCGAGTCATATGTAGCTCGCCCTTCCGTATTCTCGAACGGGAGTCATCTAATCGTCTGCCGTCGACATACTATGTCGACCTTGCCCAGTTGTCGTCATCGCTATGCTTCGCTTTACCATCGCGAGTTTGTTTACCTACAAGCTAGTTTGCTTAATACATCACCGCTATTTTGCTCCCTCGATGCGAACTAACCCAGTGCGAGAAAGCTTGTTGAAGCCTTGGCTTTTTCAAGGTATTTCTTCATCCTGCTGTTTTGCCTGCATTTCCCAACATGTGACTCACTATGACTTGAGAGTCACCGTGAACTGCACGCCTCGTAACCGGTTGCTTGAAGAAGCGAAGTCCCGCACTATTTTCAAAGATTCCACTTCGTTGTTCAGATTAACCGCGAACCGTGCATATGTGATCTCGCCATCCGTCCCAAAGAGATACCCGCCCACATTTCCGAAGCTCCGCTCCAACGACCTGCCGCCAATTCTCGAGTTTTATCTATCGGTTCGGCTCGCATCGTCCTCGGCTGCTGCACTTGGGTTTGCCGGGCGGTTAGCCTCGACAAGGAAATCACAAGTGCTCGACCTTGATGGCTTGACGGGGCAAAATATGTCGGTTTGCCCAATTCAATTGCCCACTTCGCGATTCTCCCGAGGCTTCCGTCACAATACTTGTCAAGGTGATCATGATGACCAGATGGAATGTGCACGGAAGTATGGCCGTAATCTTTGCAAGATTTATTACGCCGCCATGAAGCTTCTCCAAAGGTTGATACCTTGTTTCGGGTCCTTCAATGCTCGGCCGATGAAATACACGGAGTCGGCATCCTTCCTCTCGCACTAAAACCGCACTTATGGTTTCGGTCCGGATGGGCGGCAGAGAAGGACAGACCTCTCCTCTCGGACGGATAGAGCGGGAGTTTGGCGAGGTAGTTTTGAGATCCTCAAGGCGACTTATGTATGTCATTCCGTGAGAACTCCGAGCCTTTTGAGTATTTCACATGTGAGCCGCTATCCGCGCTTTCGAAAAGAATCGAGTGCGCGACGCAGCCTGTCAACTTGTGTACGCCGTGGGATTGCCTTCGCATCTTCATCTCCACAATGGTTCAACCTTGGACCTGATTGGCTTTAAACCTCTTGTGAACCCAACACCCCTAAATTTTTCGACCGAACTACGAATGTGCATCGGGGTTCACTTTAGGTCGACCTTTCTCGGTAGGTCGAGGATCATCCCAGGTCGGCAACACATACGGCTTACTCAAAGCTCTCGATTTATGTCATCTACGACACTTCCACATTCCGGCCCCATGTAGGCTGGAATATTTTATCTACCATCCTTTGATAAGTGGGCCCTCGATTCTCGAGTCCGAATGGCATCTTCAGTATGCGAAGACCAAGTCTCGTAATGAAGGCTGTTTTGCTGCGCTTCGTCGTCCATCAAGACTGGTGATATCCTTATACAGTCCGAAAGTCAAGATTGCAGACCACCAAAGCATCAACCTTTTGTCGATGTCGAAGTGTAATAGTTTAGGCAATGTTTGTTGAGATCGGTAATCGATGCACATTCACCATCCTCCTCCGCCTTTCTTCACCATTACCGTAGCATATCCAGTCGGATACTGACCAACAAGATGCCTTTAATAATTGCTTCACCTCGTCAGGATGATTTGATTCCGCTCGCTGCAAAAACTACTGCTTTAACCGAACCGGTTTTACACTGCTCAATGTTGAGACGGTGTGTGATGATAGACGAGACCCCCATATCAAGGCCACCAAGCTAACACGCCTCAATTTCCTTAGAGTCGATGATCTGCTTCCTTAGTTGAGGTACACCAGAGCCAACTTTACGCCTGAACGGTTCATCTTCATAACGCGACCTCCTCAACCGAGTTCTCTGGGGCCCAAGAACGCTCTCGGGTTCCAACTCCTTCTTTCGATCACATGCTTGGGTTGCCGGACCAAGTCCTCAGACCAGGTGACTCCGCATGCATTCTTTACCCTCTCGTCTCCCGATCACGGCTATCCCTCCTTTTATGGGGATTTTCATTGTCGTGGTAGGTTGAGCACCGCCTCACTCGCTTAGCCACCTCACCCAAGTATAACGTCGACGGCTAACGGGCACCGACCACCTAAGAACCTATCACTTTGGTAGCTCGCCGATGCCCTTCCCATCGTGACGGGCAGGTCGATCACCCCGCCTCGGCATGTTCCTTCCGCATTTAAGTCGCTGGAGTGGTGAATGGGCTCGCGCGAGGCGCGCCCTCTACTCCTAACTGTCAAAGCATTCTTCGAGGATGCTCACCGACGCGCCATCGCCGATATATACGCTGCCTTACCAACTTGTTGGCGATCATCGCTCGATCACCGCCAAGATCTCCGCGGGCACCACCATTGTACCGGGTCCCCTGAGAAGGTAACGCCGCCCCTCTCGAACCTCTTGTCGACACGCCACCGGTATGCGGACTTCTGCCCCTGCCAGTGGGTGACTCATAACCCGTGTGGGAGACGTGACGTGCGGAGACACCCCGCCGCATCGGGTTCGCCATCTCCTCCTCGCCTCGCCCGCCTCGCCTCTTGAGGGCACACCCTTCTCACTCGCTTTTCCGACATCACGGCGGGCCTCGATCGCCAACCCGCCGGCCTCCGCCTTTGTATTTTTCAGACTCCGCCTTGTACCAGCATCTCGACATCTCCCATGGTCTCCGCACTCCGTCATGCCCATAATCCTCATGGAAAGAACAAGATTTGTCCTTAGTTCATCAAGCCACCCCACCGCCATTGGTCGAGGCTTCTCGAACTGGTCCATGTGGAGTTCATAGATTTCGCCTCGCTTCGCAAAGGAGTGTATTGAGGTCGCCTGAGTGCCGCACGGTCCCGAGCCCGGACCCATTGCATGGGCGTATCTCTCCAAGCACTGCCGCCGGCTTTTCGCCCTCGCCCTTCGCTCTCTTCTTCCTTTTTAGAGGACCGTCCCGCTTTCTTTCTATCGCCCCGTCTCTACCACAACCGCTATGCGCCATAGCTCAGAAAGACGGGCTCAGATTGACGATTTCATATTGGCCCCTACAGACGCCGCTTGAAGGCCGAGACGACGAAGGTCTATTCGTCGACTTTCGTGCACCCTTGTCGAACCTGGTCATAAAGTCGCTCACTGACTCTTCGCCACTTCACCGAGTGAGGATGCGCCGACGACGCCTTTCGACCGCCTTCTCCGAAGAATCTTCACGGAAGGCCGCCATCAGTCGCGATAGATCCGATGCTCCCAGGAGGTAGGGCCGCCGAACCACGAAGCGCGTTGTCGACTAGCAACTCGAAGAGCTTGCAAGATATGAACCGGCCGAGGCGCTGGTTGATCATATTGTATCGAACCGCGAGAAGAAGTTCTCATGCGTCCTTTAGTCCATCGAGGGATGGCGTTTCGCACCTGGATTTGTCTGAGCGGGTGTCAAGTATTTCGCTTGAGAACGGGTGACTATATTCTCGCATCACGAAGCCACCTCCAGAGAGCGGGCGGAGTTCGCCGATCGAACTCGTTGATTTAGACCGACCTCACGCCGGTCCACGTCCTTTCCGCGTTGTTCGCCTCGCCGGTTGGTTTGGGGCCCTACCGCGTCGAGGTACGAGCGCCATGACCTAGATGCTCGGGATCCGCCGCGCGTGCCTCGTTTAGACTTAGGCCGCATTCCTTTCTTCGACGCGGTCACCTTGTGTCACGAGGTATTGAGAAAACTCCTCCTATTCTTCTTCAAGAAACCTCGAAGGCTGCCAAGGTTCAATCAACAGCCGGAGGCCTCGTTATCATGCGATCTCCATCGCCTGTATCCCGCTTTCATGCAAGACGGGATTCCCCGCTCATCAATGCTCTAGATGTTCCTTCTGTGGGTCGATTCTCGATCGGTCTTTCCCGAATGAGCTCGCGTGTTTCATCGCCATTTTGCTGTTAGCACGGCAATGCCCTGATGCAAGACTTCTTGTTCTCATTGTCGATTGATTCCTCAAAACAAATTTCTGATCGGCACTTGGTTCCCACGCCGCATACGCCAAAGGATCGATCATACTCGTAAGGAATTAAATACGCAAGAACACCAAGGATTTACGTGGTTCGATCCACTAATAAGATCCACGCCCACTCGTTGCAGTAGTATTCGTATCGATATGAAGAGTGATTAAGCAAGTTGATGATCCTTTTCGCTTAATCTAGCCTCTATTTATACACAATTATAATAACCTAGATCTCAACCGAGATCTATTCTAAGAAGGATTTGAATTATATCTCTCTCTAATTAGATTCTCTTAGATATGACCAATCTTCTGCTCCAACTAGTTTAAGAGCCTTCGGGCTTCCGACTCGTCACCGAGCTTCATGTCGCTTATTTATATTGGGCCCGATGTCAGCCCCAGAGTTGGGCCATATCCTATCGTGAATCTAACAACCGCTGCTCCAACTGTGATGTTGCAAGATCATCGATGTCAATCTCATCATCTCGAGCACCATGATCTCTCGCCTTCGATTGAAATGGGGCCCCACAAGTTGGAAAACCACAAATATGAATATCAAAGTTTCACCTATCCAAAGGATAAATTTTTGGTATGATTTGTGATGATTCTTGGTATTGTTTTACGTGTCATTTTCGTTGTTTGTCCTATTTATGCCGTTGGTTTGATTAATATTTATCGATTCGGACTTACTGTTGTTTTGATGTTTGTAGAAAACCGATTAAAATAGGATAAATTGAGGTGCCAAGGATCGTATATTGAAGAGCATCTCGATGTGAGTTCAGAGGCTAAACCGTACACAACGGAGTTACGACGGGGCTAACCGGGCCAATCGTCATAGTCACAGCACGGACACCGTCAGACGGCCGAGTCCGGGCCAAAGACCCTAAGGCTCACCTCACCGCCTCCCACATGCACACCCAAACAAGGCCAGGACCAAGCGCCGGCTCCCCAATCTCCCTCGCCGCCTCCATTCCAGTCACCACCACCGCGACGTTCCCAAACCAACGCCGCTTTCTCCATGACGTCCCAAGGCCGGTACCCGCCTAGCTCGCTGATTCAGATAACGAAAGCGCTTGTTCGAGCTTGATACAATGTTTCTGCTACCACTATTATAATCTCCTATCTCGAATTGAATACTTGATTGCATATATCCGTGTCCCTTATCTCATATATAAGTTAGATCACACAAAGGTGTAAGATCACAGGTCAGATGATTGGTCAAGCTTAACGAGATCTAAATGTTTCACAAT